>JARHVA010000499.1:697500-897500 GCA_037957365.1 Torreya grandis | reverse complement strand
TCCCATGAGGAATAAAGGAGGCAGAGAAAAAAATTAAAAACTAGAACCACCAAACTACAAGCACAAAGGGACAAAAGTCAAAAATCCCAGAATATCCCAACCACCATAAAATAATCCATCTAAAGAAAGACATTTAAAAGAATAAAATGAAAATTTTTCAAAAGTAAAGGATAATATATCCACAAGTAGCATCCAGTTTTCTCCTTTTTTGGGAGAGGAGAGACTCCATTGTCTACTAAGTTCCATTGCCAATTATGTCCTCTACTTCCATTCTTAGTCTTTTAGCATTCATTCTATGCCCTATATATCTGGTTGTTGAACCAACATTAATATTGGTCTACAAACCCTTAGGTTGAGAAGTGGATGGAATCCTTGGAGAAGCCAACTGAAAGTCTTCAACATCCTATTATTTTGCTTCTTTGTCAACAACCATTTCCCTTGCTTTAGTCTCCCCATCAACTGGAGGATCCACACATGAAGTCTTGCTCTTTGAGGAGTTATAAAGATGAGCTTCACTTGGAAACACAATTGGGGAAGCATTGTTCCGATAACTTCATGTGATTGTACTAATGAAGTAAGAATTAAGGGAACAACTTCTTTTCCACCTTTGAAGGGAATGAGATTTGAATTGAGTTGGATACTTAGAAGTGTAGGGATCCATTTTGTGTCCAAGCTAGTTGTAGCATAAATGTTTGAAAAAAAATGTTCAAAGTTGAGGAATTAAATCCACCAATCAAAAGAGGAAATGACTTTGATAAAATGGAATGAGGGCTTTGAAAGATCCATCAAAACACAAACCCTCACAAAAAAATTTCCCATCAACTTAGCATCAATTTTAACAAATCATCCTACCTTATCAACTACTTGTTTGATGTGGCTAGGGTTTCTCATAACTAGATGCAAATTGTAGAACTTGAGCCACATATGAGCCTTGAATATTTGAGCCATGTATGGGTCAAAGAAAGGAGACCAAGGGAAAAGGAAAACCATAGATATTGTAAAAAACCAAGGTTTGTTGAACCAAACAAATGCCCTATCTTTAATGAATTTGAAAATTAGAGGAAAAAAATCATTTTAGAACAAAGAGAAAGAAGAAGCTTCAATAATACTCCAAATTAACTTTACCCAATGATGGAAGTGCACTAAATGCAGGGTGGATCCAATGTGTTTTCTAATCATGGATCTACACTGAATATCCTCTTCCATATCAAAAATAGAGTCATTTGTAAATAAATTTAACTTTTTATTAGTACTTGTTACATAGGTAATATTGTAACCGATTCTCCAATTAATTTTGCATTGGAAAACATGTGGACCCTACTTTTTAAATTCCTTGTAGTTGTAAATGTAATTTCTAAAATAGAAAATTTAAAAATTATTATTTCCCTAACTTTCTATTCACTGGTGTGATGAGACTAAACTATTTTCCTAAAGAAAATAACTGAATTTCAATTAAAAATATATAAAAAATTTACATTGTCCAATCATTTGAGAGAATTAAAACTCCCCAGAGTTTTAAAACGAATTTCACTTTGTAGCGATTGGATATTGAAAAAGGTAGGAGATAATTTACAGCAGTGATTTGATGTGCATACATGGGCAAGCAAATCAATGGGCATACGTAGTAATTAAAGTACACCATGTGGCTATTAGCATTCACCCCTAGGAATATGTGGCAAGCAAACTGCACTAGTGTAAATCGGTTGCCCCGAACGATGAAGTAAACCTGGAAAACGTTGTCAAAGTGGTGCAGTTTGCATACTGCACAAATTGGGCTAGAAATTTGATTGAAACTGAAAGCTAAAAAGTGCAATGAACATCAAACCAAAAATCCTAATGGGAAAAAAATTTACATTGATTGACTATGAACCATCAAAGATTTTGACTGCATGTAAGAAAACAAAAAGCTATTATTTTCAATGGCAGAATTTAATAAGTAATACCCAACTGTAAGAGTGACGAGAGGTGTGAATTAGAATGCACTACTTCAAGTCAAACTCATCGCACCACCAATGCAATCACAGTAGTCGCTAACTCAGAAGATACATTTTGAGAATCAGGCTTACCTACAACTATGACCACAGTCTGATAAGCATAAGTTTTTGTTTCCATGTCGTTATTGTGACCTATAGATATGGTATATGGCAAAAATAATTAGTATCAAAAGAGACACATAGATAATAACATCTGAACCCCCTTCTTTTATGATCAGTGGACAAAGTGCCAGATGATTACACTCATGGTGCAGAGTAGCTACAGTGTAAGAAATTGAGACCCTAACTACTAAAGGAAGGAATTAAACAAGAGCGCATGAAATTGAAACCTAGAGGGAGCTCCAACAAGTACTGAGCTTAATTATACAACATGAGATGAAGTGAAATTTGTCCTTCGAAAAAGGTTCTTTTTGTTCGAAATGAAGAAACCAAACAATTAAAAGTTTGCAATAAAGCTAGGGTAGGTCAATAAAATTGGACAAATTTGTGATAAATAGAACGAATCTCATTAATGTCGAATAATGATGATCTCTCACTAGCATTGAATGCAATACCTACTAATAGATGTTGCACAGGAAAACTCTGATCCAAAGAAAATTTTGATCAGTACCAACTGATAAATTTCAGATGACTTAAAAACTCTTTTCTGAATGATATTGATCGATGAAGGAATGCTTCTAGAAAACCTGCAACAAAAATAGATCTATGATGTCTTTGTGATGATGATTGATCAAGGGTTGGTCTGTGTAATATTTTTATTATTATGCTTGTGGAGCTTGACGACACGAGTATTAATCAAATCAATTTCCTTTTTAAGGAATTTAATCAGATTTCACTGTTCACTTAGCTCGATTGTGCGAGCACTATGCTTGTACATTTTTTACCAAGGCGTATGATTTAGAAGTACCGAGTTTATGTGTCATTGTGTATCAACTAAAAATATGAGTAGTTTAGCAATAATAAGTAATGATGAAGCCTTGAGATATTTTGATGGTTTATAATTTCTATTTTAGAATGATAAGTTATTTTTGTGAGCTATCGCAAGATCTGATAAGTAATGATGAATTTGTTTTCTCACTGTATCTAAGTTCACAGGAACGATGGTTATTTATGTTAAGTATGTATATTTGTCTTGACTTCATAGAGTAGTATAATTGATCACGAGTTATTTGATCACTTAACGATAATTTATGGCAAGACTAGAAAATCTACCAAAAATATAATAATATTAAAAATAATAAATTAGTAAAACAACACATAATGGCATATTAAAAGTAATTAGAATATAACATACATTTAATGATGATAGAACATATTGACGTATTAGGGGCATTTAATATTTAAGGCCTTTGTGGGTTGTTAAGAGAAACTAATGCAAGGAAGTAGATCATATATGATTATATAAATATATCCCTTCATTTGTAAAGGGCGTTCTATCCAAGATTGGGATAGTATAAAGCGCAGTTGCAAGGAATCGTACTAAGATTCTTGGAGGGACTAAATGGGTCGGGTTGTTAAGGGCCCCATTATTTAGAGTTGGAGTACTTTATTGTAGTGTAGTATATGCTAGAGTTTCGACTTAATATTATTTAACAAATAAAAATTTGTTGACGATTATCTCTTTTAAGATTTTACTAATTATAATATATAATTTTATTTATTTAAATAGATAGGTATCAAAATGTATTGTCTGCTAATTTTTAATTCTATAATCATTTATAAACTGTTAATTTTTTAAAGCAATTATATATAATCTAAAACCCAAAAACAAACTATATCTAATCAATTTTCATATTAATTTTTAAGTTTATAATCATTTGCAATCTGCGAATTTTTTTCAGCAATCATATATGATCTAAAAGCCAAAAATAAACTACAACCTATCAATTTTCAAAGTTGAAATAGTATTTATTTGACGACTATCTCTTTGAGGAACCAACTAATTATTATTTTTTAATACAAATTTTTATATGATTAATATTAGTAACTTATAAATATTAATATTCATTAATTATGTGTGTGTGGAAAAAAAAAAAAAAAAAGAAAGAAAAAGAAAAAAGAGAAAAGAAAAGAAAAAGCAAAAATTCTGTAACCTTACGGCTTGCTAAACAATTTAGCAAACATAGTTTGAAGCCCAAAAATGAACTACACCCTATCAATTCCCATGGTTGAAGTAACATCACCGACCCATTTATTCGAATAATGTATTTTTATTTATTTATTTTTGAAAAGTATCAATAACAAAGTAATTAGATTGTAGAAGTTCAGCTTATACGTATTATTACGTTGAATAACCAAAAAAAGGTTAAGTGTTTGTAAACTTTATTTCATTGAACAAAAAAATATTATTAAACTAAATAATTTTTGAAAATGTGTAGTATTTTTGAATGAATTTTTTATTGAAATATATTATTTATAATTAAATTGTTTATTTTTTATATTTTTGTAGTTTTTTTGTGTGCAGATATATATATATATATATATATATATATATATATATATATATATATAATCTCTATTATTACTTGTAACTTTGCATATAACTATGCTTTCTAAATCATGCAAAATGAGACTTAACTAAGATTCAAGGGTCATACAAGTATGCTATACTTGAATTTTTGTGTTTATAGTAATCACTATTTGTTTTCCACTACAATAGTTCATAATGATTACAAATAATATTTACATTATAAAACATGATACAATATGAAAGTGCATCAGATTCTATATTGAATTAAGGATAGTTATTTTCCATTGTTGGAAATAATATTCATATTGGTATGTTAAACCATTTAGATAATGATTGTATGCAAAAAAAAATGTCACCTCATAACCCTATTTCATTTTTATTGACACAGGTACTACATAAAATCTTATATATCAAAAATATTTTTTGTTGTTATGAATATTATACAAACCATATAACATATGAGGATCCAAATCTAATTTCAAATAAATCAATGCATCAAGAACCCATTTATGAAAGTAATTTAGGAAATTCTTTGATTGTGCCATTTTGAATTTCAATAGAAGTGTATCAAAATGGTAAATAAATAGTAAAGGTATCAAACAAATAATCATCAATAATGTATTTGAACACAAGCTATCTACAAAGATGATTTTAAACCAACACATTGTCAATGCTTTGTCGTGTTCTTTTGCATGGGCTATATTTATCTATATCCACATGGTTGCATAACTAGTCACTTGTTTTCTCTTTCCCAATTATTTTCAGTGATTCTTTTTTTTAATTAAATCTAGGCAAGAAGATATAAAAGCAAAAAATTACAATAGAATGGATAAATAGAAACTTCTAATGCATAATTCTTTGATTAAGAGGATCTCATTTATGAAATAGAAACAAAAGAAACAAGATCAATTTCTAAATTCATAAAAGCAACCAGCTATCAAATCAGATGTAACTAGGTCGAAACAAAAAAGCACTTCAAAAACAACACATAAAGTATAGCTTAATATTTTGTATATGATAGGGGGAAAAGACTAGATAGTATAGGGGATTTCACCACCTTCCTACAATAGACCAAAAAACACTGAAAATAATTCAGTTGCAAACAAAGATAAAATAGGGACCCTTAGACCAAATATATTTATTGATCCATTGAGTCCACTAAAAATACATTAAGAATAAAATAGGGGCTTCATCGCTTTATCACCCTATGGCCCTAAGAGCATTGGCACATGATTTCTTGAGATTTCACATGGGATTTTACCATGTGGTCATGATATAAAAAACATTAAAAGCTATATGTGACTAGACAAGTATAAAATAAGGTTTTTTTGATGTCGTGACTTATTATGAAACCAAAGGCAACACATTACATACAATGATTAGGTATAAAAAAAACTAATGATATAAAAAATGAAAATTATTGCAATAAAAAAAAATAAGCAAGAATCAAACTTGAGAAAGAGATGAGAAGGCTTCTACATTACCATGGCTCTATAGAATCAAACCCCCTAAAAATAACCCAAGAACAAATAAAGAACCCCCTGACTTCATCACCATGTGGCCTAAAAAACCCTGATATATGTTTTTCCTACAATATTACATAATATTTTGCCTCTTGCCAATGATATATCAAAATATAAAAATGCATCCCAATCTACATAGATATAAAACTATAATTTTGTAATGGCACACTTTTTTTGATATCAAAGAAAACATACTCTGAAACATGTGTAGCCAAAAAAAATTATATTGATTCATGGATTTCACTAAAATTAGCCTAAGAACAAAATAATAACTATGCGGCTCCATGATCCCATGGCCCAAGAGTCATTGCTATATGTTTTCCTGTCATTTCACATGAGCTTTAACTACATTATGATGATATAGAAAATAACATAAAAACTTATCATGGCCTAGATAGAGATATAATTAGATACAAAAATTCACCAATAATGGAGTTAAAACCTATCACAAAACACAAGAAAACAAAAGTGTGTACCTATCTCAAGATAGTGATAAAACACAACTTTTCCAATGCTATGGACTCTATAGCATCAAGGCTGAAAGTCCAAGATTCCCAACATATTGAATGGGTTGACTAAAAAAACCCTAAAAACAAGATCTAAGAACCCCCTGACTTTGCCACCATGTGACCTAATGATTATTGAAACATTTTCCCCCTATTATATTAATGGGATTTCACCCCCTGCCCACATTATATAAAAAATATAAAAATGCATTTGTGTCTATATAAAGATAATCCATGGATATTACAAATTTTCACCCTCTTTGAGATCAATGGTAACATTCTACATCACATGTGCGACCAAAATTCTCATCAGATTCATAGAGTTCATTGAAATCCTCCTAAAAAACAAATAGTTTATCTCTTAGACCCTATGGTCTTAGGATCATTGCCACATGTTTTCCTAAAATTCCACATAAGATTTAACCCTTGGTGCTGATATAACAAAACATAAAGATACATTGATACCTAGATAGATATAAAACAAGGGTTTTGCCATACCATGGCCTATTATGAAACAAAAGGTGATATATTCTAAAATATATTCCTCTAATATTGTTAATGAATTCATGAAAAACACTAAAAATAACATAAGAATATATTTTCACAACATCATCGTGATATATGAAACAATATTAACAATAAATTCACATAAATCGCTACAGACATCTAAACAAAAAAAAAAGACAAACCCCATGGTTCTATCACTCTCTGACCATACCAATATTAACAAATTCATAATAATAGTGAGAAACAAAAAATAGAATCTAAGAATAATTTCACATAAATAATATCACAAAAAATGAAAAAACATAATAGATCTAAAGAAAACATATATAAAACATGCATACAATCAATAGATACAAACACCATAGGCTCATTGCAACAATGACCACTTGAAACATGAATTTCTTCAATCTTGAGGTAAATACAACTTAATCTTTTAAGATACATAGGTTCCAATTGAAGCAAATCAAAAGCATTGTTCACTATAAAATAAACATCACCAATCAACATTATCCACTATAAAAACAAACCTGATTGTATCCACCGCTAGGTAATTAAAGTTTCTAATGAAAATGATATTTTTAACTCTCAACTTGATATAAGAAACATCCAATACACTATTTTCATCAATAGTAAAAAATAGTACCTATCTATTGCAACACATTCAAAATGGCAAAGGTGTTAATCGCAAAAAATGACACAAATTTACCTAGCAAAAAATCTTCATTGTGACCAAGGATAAATAAAGCAATTACTCTAAAAAAATTATAGTGAAATATTTTCCCAAAATTATAATCCAATAGAAAAATATCCACATGGCAGTTATTCACTGGACAAAGATAAAAAATCTAATATTCATTAATTGAAAAAAGTCCACATGCTTAGGAAATTATTTTCTAACCAATATAATACAAGATAAATTACATTTTTCATTTTTAAAAAACTCTATTTTTCAAAGTAAACTACATCCCAAACATTACATTTTCTAACTCTCACACCACATTTGGGTAGGAAAAAGGCAAAAATAGAAAATTTTAAACCTATACACCCTGCCTTTGATAGGATGATAAAAAGATCGAACCCACACATGAACATGAGTTTGATATACATACAATAGTAAATTATAGGTAACTAATGTTTCAAAATAAATAAATATATATATATTTAAATTTTAGTGATATATTTTGGATGTCATGAGATCTTGTGATAGTGGTAAGTATTGTTTAAAAATGATATTTAGAAGACAACAAAAAAATTATGACAATTAGAGAATGATGTATTAATACTCAAGTTTCAAACCTAGAAATTATGGACTATCAAATTTTGTTCTTGGGAAATGTCAAGCAGGATAAATTTGTTTTCATGACTCTGTTTATCTAATTTAATGTTCCAAAATTTCAATTAATAATATGTGCCTTTGCTCAAATCATTGGTAAATTTGACTTCTTCTTTCCTTAATAAAGTAGCTAGATTTAAAAATTGTAAGCAAAAATATTGTGTTTTAGGGTTTGTGTTATACAATTGAATATTTGAGTTATCTTGATATTCGTCAAGTCCCTCAATCATCTAAAATATCAAGAACAACACTCTAATAATTACAATAATTAATGAGTTGAGGAAAACCAATGCAATGCAATTTGTCATTAACATGGACTTCAATAACATTATAATGAATTTTGTAATGATTTTTTAATTTATATAAACATTCTATGTTGATAGGCATATTACAATGGTAGTGGGGGTGAAGTGTAATTTAGTGAGTTATTCACAATTATGTTCAACCTTAAATTTGATGTCCATTTGACTATCACATAATGATTTTAACATTAAATTTGATGTCCATTTGACCATCACTTAGGAAAAAATAATTGATTGGATAATTCAACAAAAAATTTATAATTTCTAGGCCATATGGTTGTGTTAGGAGACCTTTCTTTTTCCAAAATATTTTTTGAGTCCAACATAGTGGTGTAGCTAGATCGATGCCATTTGTCACTAGTGGATTGTAAATTAATGAAGGTAACATAATTATTAATCAACGTGATATGTGAAAAATACAAGATAAAAACCTCAAGATTGATATCTCTTGTTGTATTTCAAATAAATTTATTTAAGATATATGTACTAGTGGTGGATGTTAAATATATTTTTGTAAACAATAAAATGAATTCTTTCTAAGTGTTATATGATTTTTAGATAATTTCTAGATAACACAAATATTCTCAAGATGCCTAAATTTACTAGGGTGTTTCTATATTTATAAATGACATGAATTTAAATTAAGTCTCTATTGGCATACAAACAACAAGTAAACTACCATCAAATGGTTGAAAATACCATCAAAATTGGCATAAGAGTCACACGAGACAATGAAAATAGGACCAAATATTCCTTGCTAAGACCATGTAGTTATGGTCCAAAATGTCTAGAGCATAATTTCATGCTTGAACAAGTCTAGAGCATGTTATCACACTCTATACAAAATTGGAAAAAATAGAGCCAATCCTTGGGAAGAAGGAAAATAACATTTAGAAAGTGTAAAATCCAAGGATCATTGAAATAAAGCATAAATATTGCCTAATTTAAACCAATAATCAACAAGTACATAAAAATATTTAAAATAATAAATTCCTAGGGGCATTTTTATATGTCTACATAGAAATTCAATTTACTTATCTAATGTATTTTTAATATGGATATTATTTTAGACAATCGAAGCATAGTATAGACATATAGGAGTTGAATTGATTTTATATTCTTATATTAGTATTGAACTTAAGAAGGTCAATACACTCACATACATCATGTATTTCATGTATGTTGCCTAAAAAGGTCATTGGACAAATATTTTCTACCCAGAGTGAGTTACCTAAATTGGATAAAGAAGGCAAATTCATTCTAGAATGTTCGTAGATACCTCTCTCTCTCACACACACACACAAAGGCTAGAAATAAGAAAGCTTAAGGAGTATTTGATCATGTGGGAGAGTTTGAATTGTGAAGATATAACATGGGAAGATGAAGCTTTCCTGTAGCAACATCCAAAGTTAATTCAACATTGAAGGTAATGTTTTTTTTTTAATAAGAGGGGCACGTTACACCTTTAACCTATAGCATATCTAGGGATAAGTGTGGTTGAATTTTGGCTTGCATACCTTTCATATTATCTTATTGAATTTATATATGCCTTAGTATGGTTGGCTTATGGAATAGCCATATCTAAGTAGAGTATATATAGGAGGTAGTAGTTAGTATTTTATCATAATATTGTAAATCCCGATCTTATTACATTTTTGTTGATGTTACCCCCTCAAAGTAGCTAAGTCATAATTATCAAGTATTCTTCTCTTTTCTCAATTATTTGTGTGATCTAATTATTCTACTTTTAATTATGGGATATATTATTTCATTATTTTGAAACATCTAAGTAATTTCATTACAAAAAATATAAAAATCCTATGTCATTCATCTCAAAATAATTCATTGTCTAAGCTTTCAAATCATTAATATACTTGGTGTAATTCCCTAAGATTATTAAGTCATTGACATAGAGGGCCAAACTCAAAATTTTCCCATCTACTTTATTGGTAGATACTGTGGGGTTAAAGGGACTCTGTGCAAGTCAAAAGTGATTAAGAGTGTGCTGATATTTTCATACCAATATTGAGAAGTCTATTTTAAATTATACAAAGAGTTTTCTAATATTCATAAAATCATGGAGTTATAACTATTTATGAACCCATGAAGTTGGGAATTTATGTATATTTATTTATACAAGTCTCCATGTAATATATCACTTTTGATATCTATTTAATGGACTTCCCATCTATATGTTGTAGCCAATGATAATAATACCATAATGGAATTCATCTTGGAAACTAGAGAAAAGGTTTCATGATAATCAACACCTTAAACTTGTGAAAAAAAATTGCTATGAATTGGGCTTTTTGTTTGTCAATGGACCCATCTGATGCATTCTTATTGTGGTACATCCACTTACACCTCACTAGTTTATATCCTTTTGTAAGTGGAACCAAGTCCTAAGTTTTATAATTCTTTAGAGAAAGAAGTTATTTTTTTATAGCTTCTCACCTTTCAAGATGTTTATAAGATTGATAGTAATTCTTTGGATCTTATATCAATACCAACTATGCTAAATGTGCAAAACCATATGGATGTTTAAATTTCATTGTACTTGGATCTCTTGGATCCCCTACTAATAGACCATCCTCATGGTGAATATTATGAACCCATTTTGGTTTAGGTTGTGTGGGTCATATAGGTACATTTTAAATGTTTTCTATCACTAGTAGAGGTGTTGGTTATACCCCATGTGGATCATCATCTGAACTATAATAAATTTTAGAATGAAATTCATATACATTATCTTTTTCATTATAAGAGACATTATAAGTTATGTCCAAATTGACCTAAGGTAATGTACAAAGAGGAGTAGGAGATGCTAGCATGAAATCCTAATATTTTTCATCAAATTACACATCCCATTGCTAAATCACTTTAGTGGTGCCTTAAACAATAAGGTGACATGTCTTCACATCTTTACAGTAGCCAAAAAATATACCAGGAAGACCCTCATTTTCCATTACTTTGCACTTTTCATCTATAATGTGTGTTCATGCATTACATCCAAAAACTCAAAAATCAAAAAAATCTATCTTGAAACAAGGCCATTTTTATTTGAGATTCATATTTTTCACTGTAGAGTGGGAAGTGAAATTTTGGATGTAGGCTGCACATTAAATTTGCTCAGGCCAATAATGTGGAGGCAAGTCTTTGGAATGTACCATGAAATTAACCATTTCCTTTTGTTTACAAGATTTACACCTAAATACACCCTTTTATTGAGGGATGTATGGTATAGTATGTTGAATTTGACTATCTTCATATTCACATAATTTAATCATTTGATTGTTTTTAAAATATCTTCAATTATCTATCCAGAAACATTGATTTTTTCTCTCCAATAGGTTTTCAACAAGGATTTGTAAAAATATGAAGTTCTTAAAGACTTTTTTTTTCCAGAAAGTATACTCAAGTTAAATTAGATAAATCATAAATGAATGTAAGCACATATTTATGTTTCTAAAAATAAAAATTGGGAAATGACATAAGACAATTATAAAATAATTGTAATATGTCACTTGCCCTCAAGTATTTCCTTTTAGGAAATGGAGCCTTGTGTTTTTTTTTAAGTGTGCAACCTAGACAAACACCATATTTGAAATAAACTTGTGGCAAACCAACAACCATGTGATGATTATTGAATTCCTATGATGGAAAATAGTTAAGATGACCAGAATGCTCATGCCAAACTATAATCAAGTCATTATCATGTGCAATCATGACTTGTGAAGTTTGAGTAAATATAAATTTGTCAAATTTGTACAATTGTGCTTGTTGACCATCCTTGTTAGTGGCTCTAATAGTGGACTGGTCTTTGACATTTCAGATGACAACATTAGTAGGTGTAAAATTTTTAAAAAAATCCTTTAATTGAATGTGTGATCTAATATATGGAGAGGAGGCTCATAGATAAGTCTAGAATCTAGAGAAATTTTATGACTATGCCATTCTCCATATCGATTTCCACTTCACTCTTAATAATTAGAGGACTAAAGTTGAAGACAAAAAATTTAGTTATTTGACATTATTTAATATTTTCAAATAGTAATCCAACATGCACCATATGATAAGATGCTCCTAAACTTATAATCCATTCAAGCATAGGTGTTCATGTTATTGCAAAAAGTGTTACTCTTATCTTGGGAGGGGGAAGCTTCATTTTTTCATCTATGCTTTTAAGTATGTCATTTTATTAAAACATTGATGTTCAACATGTTCTAGTTTCTTATATTGATTACAACACTCTTGTTCAATGTTGTAATTTATTTTCCCTTTGACTTTGTTTTAAATTGGGGAAGGATTTTACTTAGTTGATTGATTTCCCTTAGGATCAAGCTTTACTTTCCCTTTTTTCATGGTAGGGCCCTTGTCTTTTCCAAAGTTAGGTCACAATTTTTCATTATTATCATTGACCACTAATGCATGTGGCTTAGTATCTTTAAGTCAAATTTCTATAATAAAAATCATTTTATTTTGTTCTCTCTAAATTTTCTCATATAACTTGTTAAAAGTTGATGCCACATGTGTAGATCCCATAACTTTTTAATGTGTGTAGTAGTTTGAAAAAAAAACTGAATAAGGATGACCTAATTTAGACAAAATAATAATATTGAATTTTTCATCAATCTTGGTTTCAACAATCTCAATCATTATAAGCCTCAAGTGTTTGACTTGAGTGTTGAAGTTTTCAATGCAAAGATAATTGTCTAGAATAAGAGAAGTGAGCTCATTTTATAGTTGGCATGGCCTAGCTTATTATTCTTTCCAAAAATATCCTCCAAGATATTCTAATCTTTATAAGGTTTCATGACACCCTATAAATGAAATTTCAATTAAGAAGATACTGACTAAATAAGGATGTCTCTAGCTTCCTCAGAATGGTTTTGTCATTTTTACTCTTTGATAAGATTTAAAGGTGTTGTTTCTTCAATCATTAAAATGTGGTAGAGGCCCTTGCTAAGTACCACATCAATAATGTATGTTTTTCATCTGAAGTAGTTTAAACATTAAATAATTTGTTTACCATAGTGTAGCACAAAACTTTGTTGTAGGTAAAAAAGGTGAATATATCAAAAGGTATATTAGATGTTTGGTTTCTTCCAAACAATTTTGTTGCACTTCCATTTCACTATTTTGGTTTTAAACTAAAAAAATAATATTTTTGAACTAAAACTGAAACAAAAATTATATACTTTAACTAAACAAGTACTCATATACCATAATTGAATAAGAACTTTGGATCTTAACATATATATTTAAATAGTGTGTAAAAATTTCAAGTAAATCTGAGATTTATCTAAAATTACTTTGTTATATGTGTTTGATTTGTAGGCTCTTTGATATACTAATCATAGACATAAATAGTGAACATGACCCAAAGGGAAATAACTATGGAGGTTTCCACCATTTTCATAGTCACACTATCTCATTTTTTAAGTACATAGAGAGTAATTTAATGAGGCTATCCTCTTACTAATGTAATATAGAATTAAATGGTCAAGAGGATTCCTATTGGAAAAAATAAAAAATCCTAGGCATTTCCTATATACCATGACGTACATGGAAGCTAAAATCCATATATATATATATATGTGTGTGTGTGTGTGTGTGTGTGTGTGTGTGTGTGTGTGTGTGTGTGTGTGTGTGTGTGTGTATGTATATATGTATGTATATATATATATATATATATATATATATATATATATATATATATATATATATATATATATATATATATATATATATATATATATATATATTGATGTCTAGTGGCTTGAGTATTGAGGCATTACACCTCACACTACAAATGAGGTGAAATTGATAACTACTTTGCACATAATGACAACACTTATGTGTTTTATAACTACTAGAACACAATTCTAATCTAGGGGTTTTTAATGAAAAAATAATTTGGAATATCTTTAAAAATAGTGATAAATAAATCTCAGCAGAAGATAAAAATGCTTTAAACACATAATTATTTAATTAAAGGATCTGATTTATAAAACACAAACAAAATAAACACGTCTGATTCTTATGGTCAAAAAAATAACCAACCATCAAATCAGTTGTAGCTAGGCCGAAATAACAAAACAATACAAAATGTATGGCTTAATCTATTGTATATGGTAGGGAAAAAAGATTAGATGAAATATTTTTAAAAATATATATTTCAATATTATAGGGGATTTCACCACCTTCCTGCAATAGACCAAAAAGCATTAAAAAGAGGTCAATTGTAAAAAAATTAAAATAGGTACCCCCAACCAAAAATATATATGTGTGTCCACTAAGTCCACTAAAAATATGTTAAGAATAAAATAGGGGATTCATCACTCTATCACCATGTGGCATTGGGAGCATTGGCATATGATTTCTTGATATTTCACATGGGATTTAACCATGTGGTCATGATATAAAAAACATTAAAAGCTAAATGTGACTAGACAAATATAAAATAAGGCTTTTTCAATGTCATGACCTATTGTGACACCAAAGGCAATATGTTTTACATGTATGCATTTAAAAATGTCAAAAATTTCATGACCATCAATTGAAATAGCCTATGAACATATTTGCATGGCCAGCTTGTGATTATGAAACCATTAAAAGCTATCTAAATGTAGACACTGATAAATCCATAATTGTTTTTTTGATGCCATGTAAAAAATTATGAGTTCACTGAAAACAATCAAACAACAAAAGAGACAACAAACCACCAAATAAATTCCACTATTCATTTCCCATAATACACAACCTATTACCAAAATAGTTGAAAAATAAAATTTGTGTAAGGGAAAAATTAAAAAAACATGCATAAAACTAATACATGTCAAGGATAGAGACCCATTTCAACTAACACTTAATTTTTTCAAATATACATAATCTCCAATCCAAGTAGAATAAGACTATTGTCCACTTCTAAAAAAATCACCTTTTGACATTATCCATTGTAAAAACAAACCCAACTATCTTCACCTTTGGATAATTTAAGCCTATGTCTGAAAGGATATTCTTACCTTGTAGAGTGATATGTTATATTGACTTGATACAAGTATCATCCAAGATAATATTTATGTGAACACAGGATGATAAAACATGGCCATAGTGGCACAATCAATATGTTAAAGACATTGATTGCATGAAACTACATGAATGTACCAAGAAATAAGGTTTCACCATAGCCAAGGACAAACATTGTTATTATTTTTCAAAATGAATACACAATGTTTTCTTTCAAAGCATAATCTAGGAGAAAAATATTCCATGTGATAGATTTTCACTCTAGAAATGGGAAAAATATAATTTTCACTTATCCAAAATAGGTCTATATATTCAAGGATTATCTTAAAATCAATAAGATGCAAGATAAATTATATTTTTTAAATGAAAAAAAAAAAATCCAACCAAACTATGTCCCAATCATCACATTTGACAAGTGACATACCATGATTGTGTAGAAAAAATCCAGTGATATAAAAATTTAAAACTATATTTCAATACATGTAAAATATAAGCAAACATCAGGCTTGAGATAGAGATAAAACTAGGCTTCTCTAGTACCATGGATCTATAACATCAACCCCCTATAAATAACCCAAGAACAAAAATGGAACCCCTTAATTTCATCACCCTATGGCCTAAACATTCATGATATATATTTTTACTACGATATTATATGATATTTTTCCCTTACCAATGATATATAAAATATAAAAAGGTACCCAGTTCTACATAGATATAAAACCAAGATTTAACAATGCCACATATTATTTGATATAAAATGAAACATACTCTAAAACATGTGTAACCATTAAATCTTTTTTGATTCTTACATGATATTTTTCCCCTACCAACAATATACAAAATATAAAAAGGCATACATGTCTACATAGATATAAAACCAAGATTTAACAATGCCACACCTTATTTGATATAAAATGAAACATACTCTAAAACATGTGTAACTAATAAATCTTTATTGATTCTTAGATTTCACAAAAAACAACCTAAGAATAAAATAAGAACTTTATTTCTCCATGACCCCATGACTCGAGAAAGATTCATTGGCATATTTTTTTCTATGATTTCACATGATATTTAACCATGTCATGATGATATAGAAAATAACATAAAAAATTATCACGACCAAGATAGAGATATAATTAAATGGAAAAATCCACCAATAACAAAGTTGAAACCTATCTCAAAACACAAAAAACACCAAAAGTGTGTACTTATCTCAAGATACATATAAAACACAACTTTTCTAATGCCATAAACTCTATAGCATCCAGGCTAAAAGGCCAAGATTCTTAATGTATTGAAAGGGTTGACTAAAAATAGCCTAAGAACAAGATAAGAAACCCATGACTTCGTCACCCCATGACCTAATTATTATTGATGAATGTTTCCCCTACTAGATTTCATCACTTGCCTAAATTACATAAAACATAAAAAGACATTTATGTCTAGATAGAGATAATCCATAGATATTATGAAGTCATTCCCTAGACTTGAGATCAATTTTAACATGCTACACCACATGTGCGACCAAAATTCTGCTTAGATTCATAGATTTCACTAAAATCTTCCTTGAAAAATGGTTTGTGTCTCCTAGACCTTGTGGTCCTAGTATCGTTACCACGTGCTTTCCTAAAATTCCACACAATATCTAACCCTTGGTCGCATTATATCAAAACATAAAGATATATCGAGACCTAGACAATTATAGAACAAGGGTTTTTTGCCACATCGTAGCCTATTTTAAAACCAAAGGTGACATATTATAAAATATATTCATCTAATATTATCAATTAATTCACTAACATCACTGAAAATAATAAAAGAATATATTTTCATAACATGCTTGTGATATACGAAAGCATATTATCAACGAACTCACATAAATCACTACAAACATCTAAATGAAAAAAGACAAACACATGGCTCTATCACACTTTAACCATACCATTAATACCACATTCATAATATTAGTGAAAAACAACCAAAAAACCCAAGCATCATTTCACATAAAATATAGAACTACTATCACAAAAATTGAACAAACATGATAGATCTAAAGAAAATATAAAAAAAACATGCATACAATCAGTAGATACAGACACCATAGGTTCATTGCAATAATGATCACTTGAAATGTGATGTTATTTGATCTAGAGGGAAATTCCATTTTATCTTTTAAATATACACAGCTTCCAATAAAAGTAAAACATAATTATTATTCACTACAAAATAATCATCACCAATTAACATTATCCACTGTTAAAAAAACCTGGTTGTATCCACCTCTAGTTAATTCATATTTCTAGTGAAAATGATATTCTTAACTCTTAGACTAATCTATTAGATCAACTTTATATAAGAAACATCCAATATAGTAGTATTGTGAACATCAAAAAATTGAACCTAACCTGTATGCACATTCAAAATAGAAAAGGCATTGATCAAAGTGCCAAAATTTTTAGTCCAATGTATGACTCTCCCACCAACAAATCCAATAAAATCCATGCATTCTAACTCCAATTAAAATTAGGATGAACAAAATTAATGTCTTGATTTAGTGTGGTTCATTGCCCTCCATTTTTTAAATTTCATGTGTGTGTGTTTGTACATGTGTTAATTTAGACGCTTTGTTATATTGCATTTAGAATTTAGTGCCATTATTATTTAATAACAACACAAAAAGTATTTTCTTTCCATTCACTAATATCTTTTGAAGACGATGTTGGTATTTTCACTAATAATCTATAATTTTAGTTTTAAAATCATCTTAGTGCCAAATCTCAATGTTTCATGCTTGAAACAAAATTGTATTCACACCAATTGTGTCTCAATGTTCCATGCTCAAAATATTATTTTTATTTCATAAATTTTAAAGGGAAAAATTATGTTAGCTAATAAAAATCTAATTACTTGTTATATATATATATATATATATATATATATATATATATATATATATATATATATATATATATATATAATTTTAATACCATACACATAGATGTAATATTTTAATTGTCAAAAACATAATGAAAATTTAAATAGAGTTATACAACTATATACACACAAAATAATTTTACAACAATAAAAACATAGACTATTTACTAAACCTTTTACTTTTATTGAAAACATATAATTTATTTTAATCCCAATCAACCATCCACATACATAAGTTAGCCTTGGCTTCTTCCATAGATTCACTCCTATGGTTGATGTCCAACAAATGATTTAAATATGTATGTACAAAAATAAATATTGGTACAAGACTAGGAGATTGAATGGGCCTTTACCATTCATGGAACATTAAATACATATAAAATCTTGGAAAACTAAGAAAATTTAGTTCAAGGTATGTACATCCTTCTTCAAGGAAACTTATATTAGATCTTGCATATAAATAATGTGGTAATTTTCTTGTGTTTCTTATAGGCAGATGAAGACCTATGAAGTTTTTAATCATCATTGAACCACACATAGTCATATTTAACTAAACCTATAACTAATCAACAAGAAAGTTAGTTGAGTAAAAAAACACATACTATTTAATAGAAATGTAATAGACTATAATTGCATTTCCTAGTAGTACACTCAAATTGGTTCATATCACTGCAAAATGTCAAGGACATTGGCATCAAAGAGATCAATTTTGGAATGAACAAGACACCACTATGCCATAGTTGTTAATCTAAACCTCATTTTCATATTAATTGTTATTATTTTATAAATTTTAAAGCTTCTCTGTCCAAATCCTCCTAAAACATAACATGCTTTGATCTCCCTTTAAGTTTGGGAAGGAACTAGACATGTCTTTTTTCTAATGGTGCACTCTTGCGTATTTACATAGTCTTAAAAAAATATCTTAAATGTTGTAGAATGGTCCCATGACCATCTTATACATGTTTGTTTCGCGTGAGGATAATTGACCTCGCCATCATTAAATATTAAATTTTCTAGAAACTTGTTATGACCATCTTAGAAAATATTCTAAATGAAATTAATACTTCTCCTATAAACTGGAAGAGTAAAAAGGACTTTGACTAGAGATCCACAAATCTTGAGAATTTGGGTATCATTGGGATCATCCACATCACTGATAACATTTTCATTTATAGGAGGATCATAAACATTATTGAGTTCAATAAAACTATTTTTGGCAACATTATTGTTGAAGAAAATAGTACATTATTTAATGAATAAAATTCAATTCTTATTTATTTTTTTCAAATCAATAACTTTCAATGTTTTCTTGCACACATTACCTAGGGTTTACCCCATGCATTCACATGTTTCAAAAGAGTGACTTGCCATATAAAAATTGTAAATTTTTTGTCTTCCTTGCTTTGACTCTTGAGTGATGTCACATCAAGGTCAATCTCATTAAACATCACATCACCATCAAAATGCATTTTGATTTATCAATAACTTCTCTAATTTATTTAGCTTGATTTTTTTTTAAACCCATTTTTCTCATACATTTTACTCCAATAATACACAAATATAATTATCACCAACAAATCCACTCTCTAATGGGAAGAAACTCATATTTCATTTATAAACATGTTTTAGATGAGAGTCTTGTACTTCTATGGTAGAATTTGTCCCTTGACTTGCATAGGGGAAATGTATGAAAACATCTTGCCTACATATCAATATGGTGGGATCATTGATCTTTACAATACTTGATGAATGATTATTTATCTACATATTTTTCCATGAATAGGTTTGTATAATGAACTACTACCTCTTCAATAGGAGACTTGTGCATAATTTCACCTAAGTTTATAACCATTATTTGCATTGGATGCTTTGGTTGCAGGTTTGGATTGGGAAGGTCGAGAGTTTGAAGAAAGTAATCTTTGGCAAAATGACAATTTATAAGTTAAATGTGAAATATATGTAATTTTTTATTATCTCTCACTATATTTAAATTTATCTATTTTTAACATAAATAAATAGCCAAATGATTATGTTGGTTTTGTCATTAAAAACAAGATTCAATTTATAGTGACCATAAATAATATTCTGCAATCCACATATTTAGCAAAGAACCATTCATGGCTGAAAAGAAAAGAAAATGGATGCATAAGATATGGTGAGAATGTATTGTTGGATGGAATGTGGAACTTGTACCCATATATCATGGTAAATATTATATCTGGTGTAATCATTTTATGAGTGGATTCCCCTGACAAGTTTCAATGTGTTGATAGGACAATCCTTGGTGGAAAAAAACTACTAAAAGGTGAAATTACATTTTTTCAAATAATTTGCATGCAACTCATTTGAAAAAATGAAATAACAAAGATAGTAATTATTACAAATTTAAGAATGGAAAATACATAACCTTATAGATGGAAGATAACTTTCAAAACTTTAACAAATTTAAAGGTACAAAGAATTAAAAAGTTGAGATTAAATATTTTGTAATTAACGATAGTATCAAAAAAAGTCATCCTTTAGAGGTTAATATGAAAGTTAAAATGTGGATGAAGTGGTCCAGTAGGTTTTAAATTACACTATTAACATGGTGGGAATAGTAATCCATAATTTGTCTGGATATTGGTATTTCAAGGAGGAGTCCAGTGTGTACTAAAAATATGATGCAATATTGAATTATGGCAAGATTATTGAATTAAAACCATCCTATCTTGATGTGACAACTACATAGGTATACCTTACATTGAAATGCTTATATATGCTAGTAATGCCAATGTAAAATTAATAAAATTAGTGGATATAACATTATTTTTAATGACAATAAGAAATATTTATAATATGCATAGTATTCACTTACCTAATAGCAATAATTTCACCACAAGCATCATTTACCATGAAAGCATTTGGTTTCATTCCAACATGTGACATTTTTCACTAACCACCAACCTTCACATACGCAATGTTAATTTTAGAAAAATAGCCCTTGATAACAACACCCACATAGGAAGAAGTCTTTTTTGTATATTATTAAATGCAAGAACCTTGTACAACATGAATTGTATTAAACAAGACAAACATAAGTGTTTTAAAATAACAACTATAGTTTCAAATTTGGAGATCCAAAATTAACTTCTATGCATTTGTCCCATAGGTGGAGTCCATTGAAAGTATATTATTGTGTGCATACTTTTGATGATAAATATAGAGACTTAAATTGAAGGGTTTCACATCCGTTCCTATTTTTCCAAATTATTCATACACAAATATTTTTCAAGATTTTTGGTGTCAAATGTTTAAACATTATCTGCATCATTAGGCTCAAAATTGTATTCTGCTTATTTCATCCTTCCTTCAATATTGTGGATATCATATTTGGTCATGAAATAATCCCTCTCTGTATGAGTCTTACACTAATTGAGTTTCTCATGGAATGTTTCATGATGTTTTTTGTGGACAAGTTCAGGGGTTTGGCCCAACAACAACAATCTCTTCTCTAAAACATTCAATGCATCACTTATAAGTGGATCTAAATAACAATGACTACCCATGAACTCATGTTAGTGGGTATAGCATTGATTTCAATTATAATTATAAATATTTATAATATGCATGTTCTTCACTTACCTTATATCAATAACTTTACCACATACATCATCTACCATGAAAACATTTGGTTTCCATTCCAACACGTGACAATGTGCATTAATCACAACCTCCACATCCACAATGTTAGGTCCCTAATAGTATCCCTTGGTAGGAAAACTCAGCTACAAGAAATCCATTCTACATAATATTAAATTTAAGAACCTTATTCAACATGAACTGCATAAAACAATATAAACATGAGTGTTATTTAGAGATCCACAAGTATGTTATGTAGATTTGTTCCATTCATGGAATCTATTGAAAGTATATTTTTGTGTGTATACTTAATCATCCACTCACACTAATGAGGAAGCTAGAGGATTAATATTAAGGGTTGTTCATCCATTCATATTTTTTAAAATTATTCATACACAAATATAATTTTTAGGAATTTTGGTGACAAATTCTCTAACACTGTCTACATAATTGAACTCAAATTTGTATTTTATTTTTTTCATCATTCTCTCAATATTGTGGATATATATTTTTTCATGAAGTCATCTTTGTATGACCATCTCACAACATGAGTTTCTCATGGACCATTTCACAGTGTTTTTTGTGAGCAAATTCAAGGGTCATACCTAACAACAATAATCTCTCCACCCAATTCTTCAATGCACCATTTCTATGTGGATCCAAATAGTAACAACTCTTAATGGAGCTACTCTAGGAGTAATTTATATTCATGAATGAGTTGGTAGGGTTTGAGGAAACAACTAGGGAATAGCATCGATAGAATTTTTACTTTAGAATATTTCAATTCCCACCCAATATTCAGTTCCTTTTTATCTTGTACTTAATCAAACCTTAAACAATATATAATTGGGGGAAAAAAATACTCAACAATATTGCACATAATTTAAACAACACTTACATATAACCTTGTATTTCAAATGTGTAATTAAAAAAAATTACTCTATAAATAATGGTTGTACTAAAATAATTTTCCCTTGAACTAAGTAAAATTTTCTTCCTATAATTGAACCTTTCTTCCTTCCTTTCCTTATAATTGACCTAACTTTTTTCCTTTCTTTATAATTGATTTGTATGATGATCAAATAAAATTATTGTGAATAATAATTTTTCGTAATCAACATAACACTTCATACATTTAAAAACTCTTTCATATTAAGCATAATTTATGTGATACATCTTTAAAAACATCCTAATGGAACATAAGCTCATAGACAAATGTTCTGTAAACCCTATTTAATATTCCTTTGTTTTATTGTTTTATCCTAAATTTGCCTTGCTCAAAAAAATTAATAAATGAAGGCCTAAATAATTTATAATATAGAACACAACCAAAAACAGATGAAAAAAAAAATGTCGACTAGACATAGTAAAAATATATATTTACAGCCAATGTGTTGCATTGAATGTTTATAAGAAAATAGGGTAACAACATAGGGTGAGGAAATACTTGCAAATTTAGAGAGATCAAACACTGATGGATTTTTTTGTGACGTCTTCCTATATCAGAAACTTATTACACATGGTAGGGGCAAGTAGAGCTCAGATGATAGAAAAACGAATGGTGAGGGCGATGTTACCAATGAGAAAAAAAAATTAAAAAGTAACAATGGCTACAACATTTATGGGACGTATCAGAATGTCAACAAAAACCGAAATGTACCTGTTAGATAAGGTTATCCCATAATATATATTCCAAATAAAACTAAGTAAAATATATATATTTAATTTTTTTTAAGTTCAATCAGCGTACCTTGAACTTTTTTGGGTAAGCAATGATGATACTATTTTTTAAAGGTTAGAAAATAAAATTAAAATATCGAATTCACACATGAACTATTAAATTAGAAAATGGGGTTCAAAATCATGTGAGTTGTTATATAATATATACTCATAATACATATAATAATATTAAAAAAAATGAAAGTTTTAAATAATAATTATATATATATTTTTTCAAAATAATAATAGTTTTCTTCCATAGTTAATTCTCATTTCCTAATTCCATAAATTTTAATATAAATAAGAAAGAGGATAGGGATAGGATTTGAGAGTAGTTAACTTGTAGAAAAAATATTATTAAGACATTAATTTATCATTCATATCATAAATCAATCAAGTAAGTAACTTGATTGATACTCTTTATTTTATCAAAAAAATTATTAAAAGGTTTTAATTTAATTAGATAAAAAATTGAGTAAGATATATTTCAATAAAAATAGGCATTCATATGCATCTACTTACAACATGTGAACAATTTAGGGTTTTGACCAAAAATATATAAAAAAGTATGAGCACTTATTTGTTATCTTGAAATACAAGATTTTAAGTGACTGTGACTAAATGTTAAGTCAATTGAGATGTTTTCAGATCTACCGACATGTCTGTTTGACTAATTTGGATGTGATTAGTGGCTTTGAACAATGGTGATCTATGCCTTTATCTAGATAAATTGGTCATTCATGTTAGTTATGGAATAAACTTGAAAATCATAAAATTGTTTAGGATCTCCTATAGATATGTTTCATCTTGTCACGAACATGTGATCATCCATTAAAGCCTATGTTTCATCTTCTCTTTCCTTTAAAAACCATAGCAATGACATGCACAAAAAACCAAATAGAAATCAAATTGAAAAGGGGGAATACGAGTAAGGATAATAATCAAGCTGGCCTCATAAACCTTGTTGTAATTGAGTGATGCTTACCTACTCCAAAAAAGGGTCCTTAGGCTGATGTAGTTCTCCCTCTACTATGTGTGTGTGATTGGATCATATGCAATGTGAATCTAAATGTTCTTCGTCTACATCCTCCTCTTGGTCCAAGAATGAAATCTATAAGTATAATATAAACTTTAAAAAAAATTGCAAGTGTTATGCTTTTTGTAATATGATTTTAATTTTTTGTGCTTTTGCTAGGTAGATAAGTGTTAGTTTTAAAATGTTTCTTAGGATCCTTTAAAAATAAGACTCCCAAATTAGAATTTTTAAACTCATTGATGTGCCATAACTGACTCAAAAGGGATACAACAGTCATAAAAAGAGACCCAAATGAAACACGTCCCAAATATCTTTTTTTAAATATATATTGGAACAACATAACTCCTTTTAGATAATCCCATAGAGCATGAAGTCCAAATAGAGAAGTCATGTCTAAAATCAAGAAGATAATAAGATAAAAGTTAAATAAGGACCATGGATCCATGTGACTTAGATAATAAATGAAATGGAAGAATAATATAGTGATAACATCAGTGTAAAAGATAAAAACAAGAAGACATGGGACTAAAACAAGACGCACCAATAGATTGTTAATTTGACATTAGGAGCCTTTAAATAAAAAGTCGTAAAATACATAATACTTTTGTTTACTTCACCAAATTTAGGTGTCTACATTTGCCCCTATATTATTCTACTAATATAATGAAATGAAAATATTAGAGTAAAAGGAAGAAGGTGATGCCTAATTTTATCTGTGTTGTATATGTTTGCTTGCAAGTGGAGATGTCGTGTGTTCAATGTTGATCAACCCAGACAAAGGAAAGAATGGTATCTACTAGCATGGGTAGAAGTGTACAAATGGACCTTTCTTATGCCACCATTTCTTTAGAGGGTAAGATGGTCAGAATTTATAGAGAGCTAGAGATGTTGCATATAATTGAAGATCCAAAACGTGCTCTAAATGAATTACTATACACAGATGTTAATTAGGCAACTTTATTGGGAATGTTGATGCTAGTGAACAGCTCAAGCCAACTTGTATGACATTTTTTTGACATTAGAGGCCAAAGTTTTAATAGTCTCCTCAAGATTGGTTGTCTTAGTGGACTGTGTCTTTTTATGATTGACCAAATTCACATCAGCTTGCTTGTTCATGGGATTTCTCATAGCCTTTATGTTATTCTCAATTTGGATGGCCATATTGAATGCCAACCAAAGGTTAGTGGGATCCTTGTCCATCGAATAGTATGTAACCTTCTTATCAAAGGCTTCATAGTACTTTATCAAACACATTGTATCATTGGGCCTGATGTTTTCAAGAAACTACATCATAGTCTTGTTGAACCGTGTATCGAAATCTTGAACACACTCATTAGGGTTCTTTTTTATGTTTAAAAACTTATCCAAAAGAAACTTTAGATCAATCCTACCATCATACTGAATTCTAAAAACATTATGCATCTCTTCTCATGAATCAATGCATCTGAGGGGAAGAGAGTTAAACCACTCATGAGCATCATCCTCTAGCATGTACACAAACAACTTAATGCACAAATCCTCATGATCAATCTCATAATCTTTAATAATATTATGAAAATCCCTCAAATGTTGATCACCAATCACTACATTATTCCCTTGGAACTTTGGGATGCATTTCATTACTTCATTTGGGACTTCATTAGGATAGCCTTCCATTTCATTGAAATTGATAGGTCTATATCGGGGAACATAGAATGAAAGATGTTCATTCTCATTCAGATCTCTACACCTCATCATTGGTTCAATGGGAGGTTCAAGAATAAACGGCAAAGGTATATGAGGAGTGAATGATGTGGACTTGGTGGATAAGACTTAGGAGGGGATTTAACTAGTTGAGAAGGAGTTGGGTTATATATGGGACTATATGGTTATGAGTGAATAAGAGAGCTATGATAGTCCTTAGCAATGGGCATTTCAACAAAAATTTCAAGATTATCAAAATCTTGGTAGTTAGGACATTGTTTTGAAGTTAAACTTTGCCCTTCAATAGACTTCCAAACTTGTCTCCCTCTTCTTTGATGCAAACTTAGCGGTGAGACAAGGTGTCTTGATGAGTCACCTTTGAAGGATGATCTCAGACCTTCCATCTTTATAAACAATAAAATACTCAAAGATGAAACTAAAAAAAGATATTTAGACTAGGCACTGATCTTTCTCAAAAATAGATGATAACATCGGAGTCACCACTAGAATCAAACTTATAGAATATAACAGTTAATAAACCATTTATGATACATGCCAAAATTAATCTTGATAAATATTAATGAGATAGAGATCAAAGACACTAAAACTTTTAGAATAATGTTCAAGAGGGACAAAACACCTCTCAACATGCAATGTTAATAGCTCTTTGCAATAAACATAGTAGAAGTCAATTATCAAGCCTTAAAAAAATTTCCTAGCACATCCCTAGTGGAGTACTATGACATTGATGACCAAGATAGTCTATATGTAGTAAATAATGGTAGAGAACTTAACAACATGAAAATACCTACAATAGCTCTCTATAAGAGTCCCTAGAAACACAAGTGCCATGGGTGTCTTTTCTATCCCTGACAATGGCACTAGCAAAAGTGGTGGCATTGATGAACTAAAGATAATCATATTGTAGCAAATGATAGGCAAATAACTTTTCTAACAAGTTACAAATATCTGCAAGAGTCCCCACCAACACGGTTGACAAGAATTATCCCCAACAATGGCACTTGAAGGGGTGTTGGTTCCCATTTATACACCTCTATCGCTCGGCCTTACAAACTTAAATAAAATGACAAACAAAGATGAGAAACTCACTAATATTTCATTGTAGTCAGGGAAGGGTTTGACATAAATAATGGATCAAATGTATAAAATGACTGAGAGGCACCTACAGAGGGTATAATCAGCTCCCTGTTATTTCTAGCTCTACTTGAACCAAGGTGAAAGGACCTAAGGGGTAGCTTACTCACATAGAGAAATTTTGTAATTCAACCTCCATGAATATTTTTGGCACAAGGAACAAATATGACCACAACATAACCAAGTTTTCACACTTCACCCATGAAGAGTTGTGATATGAAATGCACAAATGCTTTAAGTCATATACAAGATACTAAAGACAGATGGGAAAGAGACTGTAATCTTCATTCTATATAATATTCAATAACAGGGGTTAAGTAAAAAAATTTAATATTATTTAAAGCACAAACTGCAAACACATTTCAAATATGTATGATCTTATGGATTTGCATGGCAATTAACGCTCATAGTATGCAAACAGTGTATTATTTTGTAGGGTAGGATAGGGTAGGACAAGTTAGATTATAAAAAAGGAGGGTAGTGGTGTGTTGGTGGTTCCCAAAAAGTTGATTATCTTGTAGTATTTCATGACAATATTCCTTAGTAAAGATGTATAAAAACATCCAATATAAGATAATGATAAAAACCAAATGATTCTTGAGAGACTAGAACATATGTTGAAACTAATCTTTCAATTGATTTTCCCTGACAAATCCATAAACCTAGGGTGCCCTAACAAGTTATTCAACAACCTATCCTAAAGAAAAGTAGAAATAGTTTAGAATCTAAATATATGCTCAAAATGACAACCAGTAGTGAGCACAAACCCAAATATCCAATCAACAATTATTGTAAAACATGTTATTGTACTTCATCTATAGGAACAACACAAAACCACAAGAATTTTCATTAAATTGAAAATAAACATTACACACATCAGTTTTTCAAAATGCTGCCATGGGGATAAGCATGGTGAGATTGCTCTTTTGACAAGGGAGACATAAACATACTCTCAAAGATTGATAATGGTTGTAAAACTGCAACCACCTTAGCAAGGGAGACAAAATCTACACATAGCAATTGATCCCAAAAAAATTTTTGCAAAACTTGGACATAGAGAAAAGGAACACCTAAAAACTACAGCCAACATAATGGCCAACCAACCAATTGAATAGAGGAGAAACCCTCTATTTATACGTTTTCAAATCTAGAACTGTGGGTCACAATTTTCAAAATTGTAAAGCAAACTTTTATGTCTACTAAGATGCTTCTAGTTGGAAAATATTCCTTTGCCATTCCTAAAATCTTCATCTCTTCACAATAAAAATCATTTCTCTAACTGCCTCTGTAAATAATGATGAATATATGTAACAAACTCTTTGATCTCTTTGACTGTAAAATGCTTTCACATGAGCTGAAAGGAGAATATTCATGGTAGAGGGATGAACAAAATTTGTCATTATGTGTAACCGTCTGAGGATACTCTCGACCATTGGCTTGTACAGTTGAAAATTTATGTACAGATGCCCTCCCTCTCATGCATATCATGGAATAACCTAATGTTTCCATGATTCCTTGGAAATATTCTGGATCCATGGCCCTTTGAATGATCTTCTCTAGAGTGGCCCACCTTGGATTTGCAAGCCTTCAATTTCTCACTACTGGAGGAACTTGGACAAGCACAACAATGAAACAATGCAAAAGAATTAGGTCACTTTTAACTTTTCACCTTTTGGCTCCAGCTTATTTTTCATATTTTACATTTTGAAAATTTGCCTTTTTCACATCTAGCCTTTTACAACTTCCCTCATATAATTTTAAATGCAAAAATTGTATTATTTTTAACTGATATACTTGGGTAAATCCTAATCTTTCTTGAAAAAAATTTATTTATAAATTACCAACTATTATGAGTGGTGGAAGCCTTCACTAACTATATTACACAGGATCCTAGAACATGTCATGCATGCCTTGTGGCATCGCCATGTCACTTAGTTCACCAATATATTTGCTTTACACTGACCTCAACATCACTTGTCTCCATATGTGGTTGAACTTCATTGAAATGTCCATGATCATCTTGTACTGTCAGATTTGCTTGTCCAAGCAAACATGGACCATAGATCTATGTTTGGCTTATTGTGGTTGTGACACATATCACTACCACATTCAAGTTGGACCCTTTTAAAAATACATCTTAGTTCACACCGTTCGATCTATGTACATGGATCGATGTGGACCATCAATCTTAATCCAAAAGACCAAATGCTATTAGTTGTTAGCTATCTTTGGCCTCAAGGTCATACCACTTGGAAGCCTCGTGGGATTTTTGCATATATCTCTATTAGACCTCTTTGGATAACGTGCTCTTTCCAAATGGTGGTCTTGTATTCATTTTGGGCTTTATTGATAAGTCTTGGTTTAATATTCACCATAAATCGGATTATGTACAATTAAATGCATACTGTCAATATTTGAAAATGTGCTCAATCTTTAACCTGTGATCATGTATTGACTTTTCATTTGTGCCCTCGCACCATTAGATAATTTTTTTTCAATCAAATGTGCAATGTCAAATTATAATCCATAAGATTGAGCATGACTTGTTTCTTGTAATAGTATCTATTGCTTTGAGCACCATCATGTCACATGGTAGCACTTTATGCTACTTGAACTTTTGACCTATTCCTCTCATCATCAGATATTTGACAAGGTTCTTATGATTGTGACATTTATCATCATCTCATTCATCCCAAGGCTTTGTTTGAAAAATTGGTCTTCTACGCACCATCAATCAGGATCTATACACTTCCCTGCATACCGTTGATTGATGGGAACCTGCTCAAATTTAATCATGCCCTGTGACCTCAACATTTATGCAATTCGGGTGAATTTATTCAAGATTGTCCTTATTGGATATTTTGTCTTTGGCATTCTTACTTTCGTTCGACCTTTGGTCTTCTGAACTTTTGTCCCATAACATTTCTTCACAGCAATATGTCTTCGACATTCCTACTCCATAACAATCCTTTTGGGCATTTTTTCAAGACAATTATCTCAAATAAAATGTCCAAAATAATTTCTCTAAAGAATTTTGACTTCACATTTTTCTCAAGAGATTTGAACTTTATTAGACTTTTTGCACAGACAAGATGCCTGAGTGAAATAGCCCTTTCAAAAAAATTATTGTGGATAAAATTCCTACAAGAATTTAGCCTTTGACATTTTGTCTTCGTTAGGACAATTATTTTAGACATTTTCTTGAAAACAATTTCTCCGAAGAAACTGAGTTTTGTATTTTTGCCAAAGGAAATGACTTACACTTTTTCTGAAGAAAATGACTTTCGTCGGGATTTTTGTCATAGATAGAAAGTCTGAAACAAATAAGGAATTTTACATTTTCTTGACATAATGCAATTATTTCAGATTTTTTGTATGGGCAAAATGCCTAAAGGAAATAGACCTTCAAGATTTTTGTCGTGGATAAAATATCTAATGGAATTCCTTCAAATTTTTTGTACAAACATTTTGGTTGAAACAAAATAAGACTTTACACTATTTTTGAAACTTTGCAATTCTTTCAAGATTTTTATTATGGATAATTTGCCTGACTAAAATAAGTCTTCAGACTTTTTGTGCAAACAAAATCCCTAAAGACTTATTTCCGTCGGGTAAAATGTCCCAACAAAAAATCCAAAACTCCTTAGGCTTTATATGCATTAAGTAAAGACCGAATAAAGACTTAGCCAATTTTAACATGAACTTGACCTTAGAGTGAACATTTGAAGATAGAAATTGGGCTAAGGACTTAAGATTTGACACTTGACAAGGGCTCAATTATTTTAGTGCAATTTTAGGCATTAACAGTATCTAATCTCTTTATCTTCTTGGATAGAGAATTGAACAAGACTTTGAGTGATGCATGTGAATATGAACTATTATGTGGATTCCATGTGCATAACCTAAGTAAAATCAATGTGATGAATAGATCCAAACTAAGTTTCTCTCGACCCTTTTTGGCCAGAGATGTTCCTAGAAGTCAAAATCATGTTTTGACTTCAGCCCCACACAATGCAATATATTAGTATTATTATAAATAATGGTGCAAAATTTGAATCAACCACTATAGATGGATTTATGATTTGGTATGGTTCAAATTTGATGAGATGCTTGGTAAAAAACTAGTGTATGTAATCTGGTGTATACAATATAGAGAATGACATGAATTGTCATTCCTTCTATATAATCTAGTGTAAAATTTGAGAAATGAAACCATATGTCACACACACCCTGAATCTAATAATTTATCATACTGATTCATCTAGTTTGAGATAGGACTATGAAATTGAGCAATAATTTTGTGGATATGTGGATAGGTGTTGTGTACATATTCTCATTATCAGAATCTAATCAATACTAAACTATACCATGTCAAATGCAAACATCTGCCATGCACATGTCCCGTTGAATATGAGTAAATTTCTTGATATTATCTAAAAAAATATTATAGTAATCTATGATACTCTATAATAATCTAAAATAATTATTCCTATGTGAATTTAGATAACACTAATTTTATGCTATTATCTTTAGGGTGTGTCCTTGTTTGAATACAAAAACATGTGAAAAAATATGAAATCAGTTGAGCATATTATAACTTTCTTAATGTGTAAAAATATTGTCATATTGTGCCAAAAGCATCTATAATTTGGGTATAGCCTGAGTAACATAGCAATAAACTGAACAAACTCTGTATAAACTCAACCATCTTGAGCCACAACTGAAAATGTGTTGAGTAGTTTGAAGTGTAATCTAATTCAATTTTGACATATAATGGGTATATACTAAATCAACTTCCCCCTACATATTAGATTTTAAAAGAATAGTGCCTATGTGTTCCCCCCTTCTAGTGAGGTATGAAACTTGTGTAAGTAGATCGAACCAAAAGTAATATCTCATTTAGCATTATTTATGAGCGTTGTTTTTGATTTGATAGTGTTTATGATTATCTTTTCACATTATTAATAGTTTAAACTTATATTTTGAAGCTACAAGAATTCCCATTATAATGAATAAATTTCTATGGAAAAATGGAGTATGAGCTACTGGGCTAACAAAAGAGTATGTGCTTGATCAAGACATAAGCAATACATAAAAAATCATGACCACATTCCACTTGAAATGATGGTGCCTGGAAAGGAGTTATGGTTGACAAGATACTAGTAGTGTAGCGTGGAAGGCTAAATATTTCTATTTAACTGACATGTACTATAGTATGGTCATATAGGTATCAATAATATAGAATTTTGAAATTTTCTAAATTACTATCATTCTAAAATTAAAAAATTAGGATTTTGAGCTGTGGATTATGAAAATGCCTTGAAAGAGACCCATTTCTTATAGTTGATTCAAGGAGTTGGATGTAGTTATTTAGGCCAAGTAAGATTTGGAACTGGTAATACCAAAATTGATTTTTTGCATTTTCCAAAATTCTTTAGTTTAAACACTTTTAATTTTATTTGAATTTTAATTTCTATTTTTGCAGGCATAACCTCATCCTTAACATGCTAATAGTGTTTTAAGTCGCTTCTAGCCTATTTAAAATAATGTTGTATCATCTAGCATTATTTTCCCTTGGGGAGCAACTGCATCCAATTTTTATATTATTAAACAAAGTTAGTGAGTATTGATTTTTTTTTTTTTTTTTAAAGGCATATTTGGTAGTTTTAGATGTAAAACTTGGTGTCTTTCATTTTGTGCAGGAGGACATCCACTTTAGAGAATTTCAAAGAGGTTAGATGATGGATACAGTTCATGCCTTTCCCCTATAGATGATGAGAGGTTTATTGTTGAGATAGTAGGCCTTATGTACATGATTTGGTTCAAATTTGATACCCTATGACATTCACATAATGATTGCATTGGTTAAGCGATGGGTTGTTGACACTTGTAATTTATAGTTTCCCATTGGTGAGATGACGGTGACCTTAGAGGATGTATGGAGGATATTGATGCTTTTGGTCACTAGGATAAGGGTTGTGTTACAGGAGAATAGTGGCTAGTCTACAAGGATTTTTCCTATAGATATTTGACTAGGAGAACCCATAAGAATAATTAGCATAATGTGGATTCAGATGTAGTGATGTTTGAGATATGTTATCGAGTGTTCCACATGTGCAAAATTTTATTGTTGTTTTGTTTCCATCTTTTGTAGTTGTGTATCATAGAGGTGTTTGTATTTCATGCATGATGTATGTCATTATCTAGGACATAAATGAGCATGATATAAAGTATTTGATGGGTCATACCATGTTGGCACATTTGTATCATAATCTATATCAATTTATGTGGGAGGAGTTCTGTGGAGGTATTGGGTCAGCCATTATTTTTCATTGATGGGTCTATTATTACATTTCATTCACTCGACCAATTAGGATGCCTCATGCCTATTGGGCACACTTATGGGTATTTTCACAGAGATGGGTTAGCATAGTGCAGTAGCTATATCATAACACCATGCATTTCAAGAGATTGCTTGATGATTTGACTTCAAATTAAATTAATTAGAAGTCATATAGATGATTTGCTAGTGCACCCTTCAAATTTTCTCAAAATGCCTAGATTTTTCAATTTTATGCCCTTGGTTGATTTTATGTACTATTTTGACAATATCTCGAGCATCCAGAGTTTGATTTGGATCATGTTTGAAGCATCAAATATCTCTTTCAACAAGCATCAATATGGTAAATAGTACCTATCACTCATAATTTAAAAATTAAAAGAAAATAATTTTTCACACTTTCTCAATCAAACAAGTGATTAGGTTAAATGCAAATAAATAGAAGTGGAAAATAATTCATAAACATTATAAAAATAAAGAATTCAAAAAAATAAAGAATTTACTTGATATATAAATATTTATTGTTAATCTTCAAATCTAAATTGATGGATTGTATGACAACACACTTTACCATTCTAAAAAAATTGACAAAAAATATATTATCAATAAATGGAAAAAGGTCAAGTAAAAATAGTAAACAATCCTTTAAAAGAGTCATAAGGATCCATATTTAATCCTACTATCACATAAAAAAATTGTAAGTTTGGTATTTTTATCCCATGTATTGTTTCTCCTAACTCATAGTTAATATAATGTGGTATATCTTGTAATTCAACAATTTATGCATTTAAGATGTTACATGAAAATTAATGTGTTAAATTCAATTTCTTTGGTAGTTCATTCTGATTTAGGTGACCTACCAAATAGATTGAATCTCATTGTTGTCGACAATAAAGATGAATTTTAGTATCATGAATGCATACTAGATGATAAATTTCAGATGACTTAAAATCTCCCTTTTAAATAGTATTGATCAATGAAATAATGATTCTAGAAATCTTGAAAAAAAATTAAATTACGTTAACATATAGGACATTATCCGATCCATGATGTCTTTCATTCAAAATAGTGGAAGTAATTGATACCAACCTAGACTGTCCTAAATATGAATTCCTTATTTCCATGAACTAATAAAGGATTAGCATTTTCATAATAATGCTTAAAAATAATATATCAGGTATACTAAATATTCCAATGTATAACTTTTTTTTTTTAAAAAAAGGTTTGTTTAATTATACCATCTCATAACTACTATAGTCCATCACTCAAATCCATTTCCGTATCATAAAGGTAATATTTATTATAAATATTTCTCAAAGCTTATAAAACTTTTTTTTGAGAAAGGTTTGTTTAATTATACTATCTTATCACCACTATAAATATTTTTCAAAGCTTTTACACAACACTCAAATGAACTATTGTGCATTCTTGAAACAACTTGCAATGTTAAGTTATATAAAGATGAAGTGATGGATTCCCTAGCATAATCAATTTCATCAACATTATTTATTTATTAAATAATTTTGAAAATATGAATAAATCAAAAGATTTCAAATTTGTGCTATTATTTTCATAATTTGGATGGTATGTAGCATGTTTTATGTACAACTTTCTAGACTTTATAAGTAATCAAGTGATTCAAATTTCAGATTAGTAATTTTATCTATATTATCTTACTAATCCACTATCGATTGCATTTTTTTGTCCTCTCTAAAAGTTATGTAATTTCAAAAAAAATGGCATGTCAATCTAAGTTCATGTAGACACTCTTTGTTTATCACTTCCATGTCAAAATTGTAAAATAGAACAACTTCTTGAAATTGCACACAACCTAGTTTGACATAATCTATTCATCTAACGTATGAGTTTGAATTCACCTTGGGATATCTCTAGGTGGGACAATTCATCGTATTAAATTTATTCAAGTATCATTCTTGTCATTTTTTCTTGTCAATTATTCTACTCTAATCAATTCGCTAATTCTCCTTCACTAATCAATTAATTGAAATACTTCCCTCTTCTCTAAATCATTCTTATAATTAATTCTCTACAATGTATTAATTAAATTTATCTCCTAATTAATTGAATTAATCATTATTCTAAATATAATTATATAAAAATGGAATTATATTTTTATTTCAATTATTAATTCTTCATAAATTCTTTTTCTTTCCAAGAAGCATCTTCCTTTTAAAAATCTTGAGATCCTATAGAATATTATTATGTGAGCCCACTAATTTCCTAAATGAATTAATATAAAGGATTATTTGGAGATAATATGAAGGACCCTTAATGAATTTTGTGAGATATATTAGGGAACACTCTCAACCCTTCATCTTAGATGAAGGGACCACTTTGGTTACCTATGTACTTTCTTGAGAATATTTCTCCACCCTTCATCTTAGAAATAAGATGAAGGGATTGCTTTGACTCTGAAAAATATATTTTGAGGAGAATTATCTATCCTCCATATTACATGAAAGATGGAGGGCTCATATTAATCTCTTTTTGATATTTTCAAGAGCTATCTTCAACCCTTCATCTTGGAAAAGATGAAGGACTCATGTTAGCAATCCATGTGCTAATACATGTGTCTTATTGAGGATGCATTGTAACCATCCATATTATAATCAAGATGAAAGGTTCTCATTGATTCATAATTTATATAAATAGACTACTTTCTTTTGTAATTTTACATGCTCAAGACTCGTAGTGAAGCCCTATCAATGTTTTATACTAACTTGTGCATCTAAGTCCATGATTATCAACTCAATATTTAAAAGTATTAAAGGAGAGATGGTCCATTCTAGGATAATAACATTGACAAATACTACTTGAGATTACATTCAATCCATATCTACTTCCAACAAGGTGAATGATCCATGAAAAGTAAGGTAATCAAGTGTTTGTTTTCTTCCATCTTATTTGGTTTTGTTTAGATTTTCCTTATGCTCATCAAGGTCCTAAGCTCAAGTTTATATTTCATTTTATTTGTTTGATTGACTCATTAAAAAAAATCTACTCCTTATTACCCTCAAATTAATGACCAAGACAAAGCATCCAATAAAACTCTTGTCAAGATCCTCAAAAATACTATCAATTAATTTGTCTTTGATTGGCATTTGAAAATATTCCTAGCCTTGTAGGAATACCACACGAATGTCTACACTTCTACTAGTGCAACATCCTATTCCATGGTCTATGATTTTTAATAAATTATTCCTATTGATATCGATCTTCCCTCCTTGCAAATTTCACTGGAGGACATTCTTGATGAAGAAAACTATTGAGTTGCCAGATTAGTAGAGTTGGATCTTCTAGATAAGAAATGGTTATCCACCCTTATTCATCTCAAATCCTATTAGAATAGGCTATGTTGGGGTTATAAAAAGTGTATTAGTTCTTGAGAGTTTGAATTTAGTGATCTAGTATTAAAATAAAATCAAAAGAATATTAATACCGAGAGGGAAAATAAAGGTAAGTTTGAACATAATTGGTTAGGCCCCTTCATTGTTACAGCTAACTATGGGTTTGGTGCATATATGTTAGCTGCTCTATAAGTTTATATATTAGATTATCTAATGAATATTATGCATCTTAAGCATTTTTATGCTTGAATTTCCACACCCTTGTTTATATGTGTTCCTCTTTGGGGGCACATATGTTTAATTTTGTATTTCCTCTCCTTTCTGCCCTTGCTTGGGGGCATCCCTTCACTATTCTTCACCTCCCTTTCCTATTACCACCTTGATTATATTACGATTATATAGGCACAACAAGTGAATCCAAAGAAACATATAATATAAGTAACTCATAATTGTATAATGGTTTATGTCAGAGTCTCTTTGCAAAATAAATGTCAAAATATGGAATGTCATGATTTTTTAGATTGTATGACTTTTATCATCCCCTTGAGTTCCTATCCATTATTATTGACATTACCTCATTCACCCCCATCACATCTAGATAAAAAATTTAATAGAAGTTGTATCACATTATAATTTATTATTGAATGGTACTCCTTGAATTACTCATGTATGAACAACCCTTTCACATGTCATGTTGGTTGTTGGGTCCTTGTACCCACAATTGTCCCTCTTTGATAGGTGTTTCTAAAGCTGTCTATTCACATTTATTTTATATTATTTGATCAAATACTTTTGTCTATAACCTATCACAAAAAATCCCAAAATAATTCAAATATTCTAAAAAACCCTACATATTTTGAATATTCTAAAAAGCCTAAAAATCCAAATATGCCCTTATGTAGAAAACCCTAAAAATTTACATGGTTCAATGTCCCACAAGTTTCCCCATCTATTCCCATCTCTAATATGATGTTATTGATTAGTTTTCATAATATTACTCAACTTGGATTTCTAATAACTCGTAGTTAAGTGGCACATATTGAAGTACCTTAAAGATAATTTTCATCTCCTCATGAATATGACATCTCAAAAAGTGGGACAAACTTCCTACACTCATCATTTTTCAAGTTAAGTCTCACGCTCTTTCCATTATATAATTTTAACCATCTAATCACAAACATTTCTTGTCCATGTTCATACTTATCATTTTATGTACCCAAATTATGTCAAACTACAATGGTATGTAGGCAATGCTCACTTTTCTGAGGTCAAATCAACCATTCCTTATCTCATGCTCTCACCTTTTTGTGAGCATATATCTTTTTGTTTTGGAAAGGTTATTCCTTTTACATTCTCATCATTTTGTGAGCCCTCTTTCCTATTTTTCTTCTATAATATATCTTCCTAACTTTTCATCACTCTTATTATTTCCTAATCCTCGGTAGAAATACATTTGGTTTGAATTCCGTGGGAGTATGTAAGCAGTGTCTACTTACTTGGATAATTTAGAGTCAGATCAACCACCCCTTCCTTATTCTTATATTCCCCCCTTTTTCATCAAGATTATTCAATTACACCCTTGCTTCTAGAGTAATGTCTTTTTACCACACACACTCATTTTCTAATTGAATGTTTATTTACTTTCTTGTGTGTGTTTATGTGTTGTTTGTTATGTTTCTTGTTTGTGTGTTGATTTGATACTCAATTGATTTAATTTAATACATTATGCTTTTTACTTAAGTCTTGATTATTCATATCATGATTTTAAGTTCTAAAAATTTGTATTTGAATATAAATTGATTTAAGTGCATTATGTTTCACATTTAAAACTTGATTATCCATATGTTGTTTTAAGTTGTATACATTTGCATTTTAAATTTATTTTTCATATTTTGAAAAACAAATGTTATCATAATTCATTTCTATATTTTAATTCATATTGTCATGTGTAATATTAAAAATCAAAATTTAAAAGTCTAAGCAATGTTAAATCAACTATCTCTTTCTATCTGATCCAATCACAACACCAAGGTGAATTTATAGCCTTTCATTTCAAAATTATTTCCCCCCATGTGACATATGTTTCCATTCTTCTCTAAATGCTTGTTTTTAGCCCCAATATCCATTTTCCTCCCATTTTCTTTTATATTTTTCATTTTTTTCCTCCTCCTTTGAATTTTCTATGCTATCATTTCATACTTTCATGGGTCCAATCATCCAAAAAAATGGACTCTCCCTTTAAGGGAGCATCCATGGCTTACCAAACTCTATTTCAGGACATATTTGAACTCGTTTTCTAGCACATTTAGAAAATTTGATATATTTAACATCTATAAATTTTATTCTACAATCATTTTAACATTTTTTTAAATATTTGAGAAGATGTTACTATTGATGTGAATTTTATGCACACCCTAGAAACCTTACGAGGTAGCCTCTAACATTACAGGATCTATGAATGAATATTCACTCCAAGACATCAGTTGTAAGGTATTAGGTTTTGTAAACAACCTGGTGGTGGAATAGCGGTGAGAGAAGTAGTTTGTCTGCCATGGATGGGTTAGTTATGCATGAATATAAATCTATTTGAGATGAGAATATTGATGATAGATCTAATCTAAGGTGTTTCTAACCAAAATAAACTCAAAAAGTGGGAATGGTAAGGTAGAAAAGGAGGCCAGGTAATGAAAAATGATACCTTTCCAAGCCAACACTTAAACTAAAGGTTGGACAAGTAATAAAAAACAAAAGTTTATTTCAAGTTGCTAAGATCACACCAACCATCAAACATAATAAAAAGACCAAGGAAATAATAAATACAATAAACTTAAGCATGTATAATCAAAGGTTTCTGTGTTTTCAAGATTGCATTAGCACATCTATAAGGGGGATTATGATTAACATATAAAAATAAATTCAAATCAACAATAGAAAAATAAGAATAATTTTATTGAAAAGATAAATCATGTAAAACTATGAAACTAAGATACTAGAATGATAGCACTTTTACACAATCCATAGGTTTGGAGAAGAATTAAGGTTTGCACATTGAGATCAATTATAAAACTTTCCTCAAAATTTCCTATTAATTTTAATAGCCAAAATTCCCCTCCCTTTGGGATCAGGGGGATACAATATATATAATCATGGTATGGGGAATGCCTCATCTCTCAAGTGAAGTCATCTCTGAATCGAAGTCTAAAAATACATGTACAAAAATAGCATTTTATACCAACTTGCATGTAAAGCATGTATTTACAATGGTGACTTCTCATAATAGAGTTATTCAAATAAAATTATATATATATATATATATATATATATATATATATATATATATGCAAAATAAATTAGCGACTAACATTCTAATTTATCCAAACATACAAACACATATGTATAATTAGAGGGTGTTGATGTGGTACTATTATAAGAAGAAAAGTATGGAATATCATCTGTAGAAGCTAAAGTGGTTGGAAATGTCATTGTCACTTGAGTTAAAATCAGAATAGGCAATGAAATTATAGATGCACATGAAGTTATTATTACATAGTTGTAGCAATAAAAATTGGAAGGGGCATGTAAGTGGGCCCAGTCTATGCTTGCACTAGTGTGTAGTTTGTTACAGTGTATTCTAAGGAGGTAGTTGTGTTTCCTCTACTACTAAAATTAATTGCTTGGTTGTGTCCATATGCAAATATAATGTGTGGCTAGCTTTAAAGTCTATATCTATAGTTTCATAATCAAGCAAATATCTCTTGAAAAACTATGGAAACTTGTCCATTGACTTCCCATGTGTAACTAATGTAGCCTTGATGTCTATATGAAGTGTATCAATTCTAATTATTTTGTCCTTAGAAAATTTACTAGTTGCATTATTTCATCATTAGTACTATAGAATATGCCTTCAATCTTATCTCCAAAGTTGTCAATTGCTACTCAAAGTCCAGATTTTTAAAAATGGGTTTAGGGGCCAATTTCCCTTGAAGAGTGATTGCCTAAGAGATACTCATATCTTGTAGAATAGATATTAGTTATTTTTACTGATTGAACAATTATTGAATGATAATTTTCATCTCTTAATGCCATTCAAACACTATCTCTTTTGATACCAATGTAGTTTTGTGCCCATGTAGACTCAAATGTTGTTATTAAATTTAAATGAGCATAATCTTTACTTTTTGTTGCTTGGATTAGATAGTGAATTTTTTCATCAATGTCCTTTATTTTATGAACAAATGAATAATAACCCACTTAGGCTAGGATGTATTTTTAATAGACCTTATTAAATTAATAGTGTCATATATCTTTTGAGCATCCCCTATAGGTTATCTATAATTTTCTTAGGAACCTGAATGGTGCTCCTTTATGGTGGCATTTGAATAGGTTGATTGTAACTTTTAAACATTTATTTTATCACCCCTCTAGTAGCATCCATAAAACTATAAGTATCTTCTCTATATCTATCCAAGTTCAAGGGATTTAGTTTTCTTCTCTTTGTCAGAGAGAATATGTCTTATATATATTCCAATTCAACATGTTATCCTTAAACAACCATAGTATTTATTTTCACCTTTCTAAAAGTTTTTATTTGTCTATCAAAATGAAATTTGACTGTTAGTTGTTCAATAATCACTAGGTCCTACCTTCCTTATTATTATTGCAATTGTTTGATCTATGAAGGAATGTTTAATGCAACATGTTGCTCTACTATATTTAATTGCTATGTAGTAATAAATGAATGTGAGTTCCTAGGAGGAAGCATGGCCATTGGGGAAGATTTCCTAGTTGCAAGGAAAGGAGGAATATCTTTCCTCCATCTAATGACTTTATTTTGGTATGGTGTATCAATTATATATTTAGTCTTCCTTGATACTCTATGTACTGAAACCACAGGTGAATCAGATGGATAACCTTGACCAATGGGAATTTATAGTTATGCAGATGACCTAGGATGGATGGTTTGTATGGAAAAACGGAAGTGGACACTAGGTTTTCAAATTGTACACTCTTTGATGGCTTAGGGAACTAAGGACTAGGTCCACTAAAGAATGAATAATTTCATGGGGTGCTATGTAAAGTATGCAAGTAATTTATCATTGATGTATATGCAACCTTAGTAGTAGTAGTAATAGTAATAGGACCCATAGTATAAAAATAGGATATAGTAGACAAAATAGGCATTGTAATTGCCTGAGGCTTATTCATTTGGCCAAAAGAATGTAAATAATGAATAATAATTTTTATACTAATTGAAACATCAAGAATTGAAGAAGTTGTTAAAGAATGAGAAAAGTGTGAGCTTACAACCAAAGAAGAAATATCTCAGACACTAGTTTTGGTGGTTGTCACTATAGTAACCTAAGGTGGAGAGCTTGGAGGTGTAGTTAAAATATCTTGAACACTAATTGTTATGGTTATCATTGTAGTAACCTAATATGGAGATATTGGGGGTGTAGTTGATGACATATCCTACACTAAATTATACATTTTTAATTATGCATATTATTCTACATCCTTTCCCTCATCTGACAATAATTTTGTATCCATCGAGTTAACATCTCCCTAGTCAACCTCTTCATATTATCCTAATAAGTAAGTCCCTCTAAACTTATTACTTCCTTTAATCATCCATTTATCTTCTTCATCTAATTGAGTTATCTCATTGAATGACTGTGTTTATTTAGTGTCAGTCTTGGATACCCATTCTTCTTCTTTTTCCCATCTCTTGTCTTCTTCTTCACTATCATAAATCTCAATAGGGTCTGACCTCAATCTACCCTTTCTTATTTATTCCCTTTCTTTGGGAACTTTTATTTGTTTCTCCTCTACCTCTACCTTCTTGGATGAAATAGGAGAAGTCTTGGGCTCCCTTTTCTATGTAATCATTGGTTTGGTATCAATAGAGTCTAGCCCTGTAGAAGGTGGAATGGGAGATGAAGGGACCATATTAATAATAGATGGTGATGGAGTGGGAGGAGTGGTGACTACTATAGGAATGATGGGTAGTGAAGATGGTTGCCTAGGATATTGGGGAATTATTTTTAGTGGTTGTGTTATTACAATAGGTGGTGATCTAGAAGAAGAAACAATATAAACATGAGATAAGAAGGAAGGAAGACTTTGTTGAGATATAGTCATAGGAGGAAGAAGTAACATGGAAAATACTATAGTTGTTGTAGCAAGACTTGTTGGTCTCTCCTCACTAGCTATGTGTGTAAGAGAAGTAAAAATAACTATGTATATAGGTAATCTTAGAGGACTCTCCACTCTTTATTCAACATTTTCTTCTTTAGATGGTAAGTTTCTATTTTATATTTGATTTTTTTATGAGGGGGAGGTCTATGAACAAGTCTAAAAATCCATTGTTCCTTGTTAATCATCTTAGCATCCTCCTCAGTGATAGTGGGATCATATTAGATTCACTGCACTACAATCATTAAAAATTTTACCCTATGTATTATTATATAAACCTTAGTGTCATAATATGCATTCATGATGACATTATCATGATTGTAATTATTGTTCCCATAATTGATTTTCACCTTCCTATGATATTTCTTGGTATGCTCTCTAATAGTTTTCTTGGTGTCCTAGTAAATGAATAGTGGCTATTTCAATCCATAATGTGTCCTCATTATTACAACATATTCGAAGTGCTCCCATATCATATATTGCATTCTACCAATGCTAAGAGGGATTGGATGGGTATATGCTTGTTTATCTCTTCTTAATTCAACATCTACACTATTATCTAATTGAGTAGTAATTTCTTGCTCAACCAGTTTATTAGAAATAATTTGATGAAGGTAAAAAGGTTATTCCCTAGTTCATTCAATCCTAATTATAGTGCACTCAAGATATAATCAGTCATCACCCATATTTCTAATAGTCTTATTTATAGGATCAGATAGCATAGGCATATTCTTATCGTATATAAATTGATATTTCATAGGGTAAAAGGTATCAGTCAACCTTTTCATATGCTTTCTAAACCTATGCACATGGATAACATTGAATTCATCACAAATTCTATGCTTTGGGTATTTTGTAAATGATTACCAAGGTTCTTTGTACGAGAAATGCATAGTTATATTCACAACATCTACCACATAAGACATCATATAGAAGTTATCATCTGGTAAGTCCCTTGGGTTTTTAATTAACAAAATCAAGTTAGAGTTGATAATCTCTCCCAAGGATATAATTTTGTTTTAAGTCAGAATAATGTATAGAAAATTGACCCATATCCCATTGACATAAGTAATGGTTGAGAAACCATATATTCTATTTGGTAGGGCCATGAAATTTATCAACCCTAGTCTAAATACAATAAGGGGGATAGTTGAACTAAGGCCATGAACTATAGAGTTGATTGGGTTACCATCCCATTCATGTAATTTATTGCTGATGTTGTTGGTGAGGAGCCAAAAATTCACTGTATCCATCCTATAGGTCATATTGGGAATAGGGAGTCTATAAATCCTTTCAAAATCATTCCCACTTAATGTATATTATTGGAGTTTTGCTCAACCTAAAGTTTAATTTTTTTCCATTAAATTTTACATTCACAAATAAATCAAGCACCAAGTCAATGCAAAGCAAATCCTGTGGTTTAGTTTTAGTTTTGTGGATACCAACTGATTTTATTTCTAACAAGTCATCTTTATACCTCCATGTCAAAATTAAAATCTAGTCTTCATCCTTGTATGGCTAGACTTCATTGAACTCATCCCAAACATTAGAGGAATGCTTCAAATCATGATTTAGAGATGTTAAAACTAATTTTGTATTAGTTTATTTAGTTATCCCTACAATTGAATATGTAGAAAGAACTATAATGTGAGATGAAGAGGCCATTGAAACTTTGGTTTGGAAATGCATGTGCTATGAAAAATTTGTAAAATCTTAGTCAAAATTGAGTTCAAGATTTTCAATTTGCACTTGAGCTCTAAATTTGTAATGTGCACTAGATAGCTAAAGGCAATGTGATTGGAAAGAATGGGGAAAGTTGAACAATATTGCTTTTGATGTGTTGGACATGAGAATTGAATGTATTAATTCTCCAATTTATGTGAATTAATTACAATAATGGATTTTGATCCATTCATTATTTTAATTTTAATTTCATAATTTCAACTTCCATGAATTTTACTGCCATGTGGCTTCTTCTGCCTACTCTTGGATGTTTAGTCATCATAATGTGATAGATGTCTCTTTTCTACTCTTTTAGGATTAACATTGATGTCTTCATTATTTGCTTATGTGAATGTGAAGGACATGTGTCTACATGTCACTAATTTACTCATATCCAAGTTATGGTTTGTTGTGATTTATTCCCATGGCTATGGCTTAGTAGGATGATGACATTTTACAAGATCTCATTGCTCTAATTTCTCAAGATATTCTGTAGGAAGAAAACTGCTAATGTCACCTCTAGGTTAGTGGTATTAACACACATGGATGGATCTCATTTCTCTGATTGTGTTAGATATTCTATATAAATAATATTATTAACATCACCACCGACTTATCAAGATGATGACACGTGGATGGATCTCAATAATCTACTTATATGTTATTGTACATACAAGGACTATGTTGATGTTATCTCTAAGTTAACTAGATGATGACATATGGATGAATGTGGGTGATCCTCTTTCTCATGACATTTTATACAAGGTACTATGTTGATGTCACCTCTGGGTTAACATGATGATTACATGTAGATGGCTCTCACTACTATAAATTCTTAGGATATTATGTACAAAGAACATTGTTGATGTCACTTTTAGGTTAGAAGAATGGTGACATGGGGATGGCTCTTGACAATCCATTTGCTCAGGATTTACCATACCAATGCCTTTGCTTATGTGACCCCTGAGTTAGTAGTATGGTGACACATGGATGATTCTCATTGCTCTGCTTTCCCAATGACTTATATTCTTTACTTGGGCTTCAAATGAGTAGAATGATTCCACATGGAAATATTAAATTAGTTTCAAGATATTTTATGAAATGCTTAAGTATGAAATACCTATTTAAGACACAATATATGAAAATAACAAACTAAAATCATAATATGTCATCCTAGTTAGTTGTTTAAATCATAAATTTAACATGTTCATAAGCACAGTGCTAAAGGAAAATTGAAGGAAAAAATTAAATCACATAATATGGATTATACACATATTTGATTTTCTTAAAAATTGAAACATAATGTAACTTCGAAATAGGTTTTTGTTAATCACATGAGCAAACAATAGAAATCTAGAGGAATAGATAAATTCCTCCTAGCATAAGATAATTTTTTTAAGCTTGCACTTTTCAAACTTCATGTCATATACTTTTTTTTTATAAGACCTTGTGGATATTCAATTAATAGTGTGGGACCCATTTAAATTTTAAAATGGGGTGTGTGTATGTTGACACAAAAAAATGGTGACTTAGAGGGTAAAATACTCTTGAGTATTTGAGAACCCATAATCTTAGTAATGCATTATAATAAAACTTCATCCCTACCTATAAAAGAATAAATAATCTAGACATTAAAAAAGACTCCTACTTCCTCATGTACCATACTAACCCTTTCCATTCCATGGATTTGAGTGTGTGATTTTGTGAAATTATTTTCCCCCTAGTTATGAGAGTTTTAACAAAGACCTCAATAAATAATAAATATTTCATTTTGACCTCAGATTTTATAACCAAATAGTAAGGTAAGAATTATCATTTCTCTAATATGAGCTAGTCATAAATAACCCTGATAGAGATACCTTTGATTCCACTCAAATCCTTACTCTAATTCTAGCCAGGTGTCTATATCCCTGGTAGATATTACTTTAATCACCCATCTTCCATCAGTTTGCATGATGCTTTTTTTTCTTAAAACATAGATAGAATAAGGTTTGAGAATCACCATTTTTTGGACGTATGTATAATAAAACTTATTTTAATCAATATGTCCATATCAATGAGTATCCATTTCTATGTTTATTGTCTCACATTCAAGTTTTAGCATGTAATAATATAGTTAATCTTTGGAAATGGAAAGTATTTCTAAAAATTTTATGACTACATTAGAATAAGTCCTATAGGTTTATTAAATTCATTTAGTCAAATTAGAACCTATTTAAATCATAACACATACCTCAATCCCAAAATCTCTTGTATTATCATAATAAATCCTAGTGAAAACTAATTGTGTATCCTTTTAAATCATCCCCTTATTTTTATAAAATCTCTATAGCTTTAGTATAAAAAATCAGTTGGTTTGTTTTATAATTTATAAAAATGCTCCAGAAAGCATAACAACTAATATATTAAAAGCAAATTCATAAAATAGGAAAGACTAATCTATAAAATAGGAAATCTAATTTAACCCTATTTCCACATTTCCACTTACTATCACTCAAAATCATCTCCAGTTGCAGTATCCATGAAATAATGTTTTGAATATTATCCATTGACTAGAAAGGTGAGGACATTACCTCAAAGGTCTTCTAATCAAAAGGAGTTATTACCTAGGATCTTTAAAATCTAATATGATCCAATCCATAAAGTGGTGAACTTATCATGTTTTCCTTTCTTTTAGTGTGTTTTATCCCATAAAAACACTAAGTCTAAAAGCTTGAAGGCCTTGATCTTATATCTCTTGTCAAACCACCTTTTAGAAATGTCTTGATGTTTATTGAAGCTTATAAGTAGTGCTTTAGTTTTTTCATCTTTCGTCTAGACTATATCAAGTATCCTAGATTGTACTCTTTGATCTTCTCCTATGTACTCTTGTATAAATTGTGAGGTTGGTATTTTAAGAGTAATGGGGAAGACTTTCTATTTCCAATACATTAGTAAGAAATATAAATCCTTGAGATTTTACTTATGTCTAGTTCGATCTACCCATAGTGCATATTTCAATAAGAGATGCCATTCTATTGGTTTATCTTGGGTTGATTTATTAATGGTATCCACAAAATTATTATTGGTAGATTCAGTCAATTCATTCCCTTGTTAGTAATAGCTCTAAGATAAATTGATGGTGATTCAATTATTTTATGTTCACTCAATAAATTTATTAGACTGGAAAGTTGGACCATTGTCATAAACTAAAGACATTAGGGTGTCAAACCTGGTCAGTACATTCTCTTCCAAATATTTGATGACATCCAATGCTCTGAAGTTATTTGTTTCCATAGTTTCTATCCACTTGGTGTAGTAGTTAGTAGATGTTATGATCAATTTGTGTCATGTTGAAGAGTTTGAGTTAATTACCCTGATAAAGTCAATGCCCCATTAGTTAAAGGGGCATCCCTCAATGACTGACTACAAAGACATTGTAGCATTCACTTCCCTTTTTCTAAATACCTAGAACTCATGGTAGGTCCTAACATGGTTATGTGCATGTTTAAATATCATGGGCCAGTATTATTCCATCCTCATAATTTTATGAGTTGTGTTTCCTAAGAGATATCCACTACCAATCTTCTAATGTAGATTGTCTAGGATGTTTATATCTTCTTCTCTTAAAACACACCTTTAAATAGATGCCCTCATTGTTCTTTATGTATAAGACTCCCTTATTGATTATATAATAAGTTAATTTGAACCTAAGGGATCATATTTTTTCTCTATTTAGCTCATGGGGACATGTCTTGATGAGAAAATAATGGACAATTTGAGTGTACCACTCAACACCAGCTACATGAGTTTCATTAATATATTCAATATTGATGTGTGGGTCAGTCTCAATCATTAGTTGGATGATTACTTAACCTTGATAGTCTAATTTCAAGATAAAAAATCCTAAATTTTAGCCATCCATTTACCTCTTCTTTTGCCCAATTCATTATGTCCAAGTGTGAGATTAACAACTAGATCTAGGATGATGTCGCATATTTTGTTCTTCAAAATATAATGCCCAAAATTTTTCATAGCATTGATCTGGGTATATATCTAGTTTTCTATCATATAGTGTTTTAACTTTACATTCTTTAGATTGGTGTTCATGAAGGCAATGGGATTTTCATTTTCATCTACCTTCTATGTAAGTACAATAACTATAATATTATGAAGCAAATGAATAAAGATAGAAATGTCTATTGAAGTATAGGTTGATTATAACTAGAGCTTGAGAAATGGACATATTGATGTCTTAAAAATCTCTCTTAGCTTCTATTGTCCACTCTATTCTAGCATCTTGTTTTAGAATAGCATTCAATGGCTTGACAATCCCTACAAAATTAGAGATGAATTTCCTTACAAATTTTATCTTACTAAAGAAAGACTTCAATTCTTTTTTGTTGTTGGGAGGTGTCAGTTTAGGAATTGCCTAAAATCATTTTGGATCAATAGAGATCCCATCCTTCATGATGATGGGGAATAATATTTTACCTTCATTAAATATAAATATGCTTTTATTTGTACTAAGAGAGACTACATATCTTCAACATTTATCAAATAATTTTTATAGATGATCTACATGATCATCTCTATCTTTCAAAAACACTGTCAATTCATCCATGTAGATGATAATGTATTTTCCAACAAATACCTAAAATGTAAAGTCCATAACTCTCTATAAGGTTGATCCTATATTAATCAGGTTGAAATTCATCCTTTCATAAGAAAACATTCCCCACTTGGTAGTAAAGACAATTTTCATTTTATCATGTGCTTCTACTAGCACTTGGTTATAGTTTGAAAATCCATCTAGAAAGGACATCATATCAAATCCATTGACCATATTAATTACCTATTTTAGGGATGTCAAAGGATAATTATCTTTTTATGATGCTCAATTCAAGTTCCTAAATTCAACATATAGTTTGATCTCTCTACTTTTATTCTTGACTAGTACTAGGTTGGCTACCTAAGTGGAATGTCTAATTAGAAAAACAATCCTAGCATCTAGTATTTTTTGTACCTAAATCTGAATGAGAGGTTCCAAATTGGATTAACTGACCTTTGTCTTTACTTAAAAGGCTTGTATTAGCTTCACTAGAATGGTATGGGTGATGGCTCTAAGGTCAAATATTTACAATTCTTCATATATCTAGGCAATCAAGTCCTTGTATTCTATCAACAAACTCTTTAATATTTGTTTCTCACTTTTAGTAAAACTCAAACTGATGTTCACATATTGAGGATATTGGTAAGTGCCCAGATTATCTTTGATAGAATTGGACTTAGTTACTTTAGACTGCTTATTATTTTGAGCTTGTGGATAGACATCAAAATCTCATTATAGGGAAACCATTCCCATAGGGATGTGGTTTTCCTTCAGTTATATGATGCCATCCTCTCCTAAGTCTTCAATATGTATGGCCTCCACATAATTCTCATCTATCAGCTAAGATTTGAAGGTACAAAAACTACTCCTGAATTGGACAATCTATTGATCATCATCAAACACATAGAATTTGTCCATATTGTCTAGAATAGAGAGGCAAGGAACTATCTACACAAAGAATCTATACTTCTTAGATTCTTGGAGTGGGGCCAAATTATAAATTGAAGCTACTATTGAATCTATCATTTGATTTTTCTCTATTGGGATGGATTTGATGTTGAATTCTTTAAAATAATCAATCAAGTTCCATGTTTGGTGCTTATACTTATTCAAATAAGTGAGTTTTTGTTTATACTTATTCCTGATCTATTTAACAACTAGCTATGAGTCACTAAAGATATATAATTGCTTGAAGTTATACTTTAGTGTGAACTAAAATCCAAGTATTAGAGCTTCATACTTAGATATATAATTTGTGTAAGGGAACTATAATCTATAAGCATCCAAGTATTGCTTACCATCTAAAGACTATCCGGGCTACACTAACACCAAAACTTTGTTTTGATCTAACTCTATCAAAATAGAGAGTCCATAATGAGAAGGACCTTTAAATTCTTGTTCATGAAGCTCTTTATTTTTAGTAAAATTATATACTCCTACAGGGGGAGATGCAAATTCAACCTTATCATTCTTAGTAATCAAGTACTTCATGTTTGGTTCTCTATCCACCCAAATTTTATTAGCTACTCCTTTCCATGGAATCCACATGTGTGAAAAATTGTTAGCCATGTACTTATTCAGTGTCTTAGACTAGTCTCAACATAGAAACAAGACAAGCTTATTGAATGTCAATGACTAAAATGTTCATATATTTTTGTACATGTGGATTTGATGCCAAGTGGATGTGTACATTTGTCAATTATCCAATCCATGATACTTAAGACTTGTCCAACAGTAGGACCACTCTTTTTGACTTATCAAGATTCAAACCAAAATTTTTAAATATAATTTTCATCATCATGTTAGTTGAGTCACCCAATTAAACCAAGTAATTATGTACATTCTTTCTGAACATTATGATAGTTAGCAAAAATGGTGGTACTTCAGGTCTGTCTTTCAACACCACCATGTTTGCATGCATAGATTTGGATTTTTTAAATGTATATGATCTCCTAGTCAGAGCCTTGATAAATAACTCCCTTTGTTTAGTGAGTTAATCCAATTCATATAGGGTGATATTAGCCTTGATCTTCTTCTTGTCCTCACAATGTTGTACCTAGATCTTCTTTATCATTCTATGTTCTAAAATTGCTTGTCTATCTTAGGGGGAGGTGGATTATTATTGGCCCTAGAATATATAAGATTAGTCATATTATACTCAAATTCATTGCATTATTAATATACTACTTACTCATCAATTTGAATTTTTCCTATGGAACTATTAAAATGCATGGATCTGATATGTATTATCCTCTAGTTCATTCTCATCCTCTACTAGGAATGTGAGATCATAGGTCTCAAATACCATTTTTGTATTGGAATGTCTTAGATTACTAGAGGAAGATAGTTTTTTTTAATTGACAAAACCATCCTACCTATTCATCTACTTCTGAAATATCTTGAAATAAGTGTGGAACTCTATGCATTCCAACTCACTATTTTTTTTGTGTTATGAAATCAACACTAGTAAGGAAGAGTTATTTCAATGATATTTATTTTTCATGCCTTGTTAGGTGATTATTGTTCTAAATTATTTATAGGCCTATTGAAAAGCTTATTTTACCTTTGGAATCCAAATATCTGATTGGTATTATGTCCTCCCATGTTACCCATGCATTTCTACATGTTTAGAAACTCCTTGCTTAATTTTTGTACCATCCTATGAATAGGTTCAAAGTTATTTGGAATCAAAATTAGTACCCTATATAGTAGCAATGTTTACTATTACCAAGGATTGATTCTACTTTTACTAGTTAGGTACATAATTTTTGAGGATGATAAGATGTTGATTGTGTAGAGCATGGGTTAAATGCACATGAAAGTACAACTAATTTTGGTTTCAGGCTAAAGTATTCTAATTTACATTTATGATTGGTTGAAATATAGAAAAATAGGAAAAAAGATTAGTGGGGCTAATGATTGTATATGGGGGTTCAATTGTTTATCCACATTGATATCTTTAGCATAAGTTAAAGGCATCACATCAACACCAATAACTCTGCATAAAAAAATAATATTCATAGGGTATAGGGTATTCTTGAAAATTTTGAGTGACAAAACATCAATAGGTTTGTAGGTGGTTTCCATCTAGGTATACATATTTTGGAACCTAGCATTGAAGATCACATTGGCTCATTGGGTTCTCTTTTTGTGCTTGAAAAGTGTTGATAAACAACACCTAAACTAGGGACTTGGCCAAATTGTGCCAAGAAGGTGTTTTTACATTGACCCCAAGATGTAAGTGAAAATTTTGGGATATTAAGAAACCAATCATGAGTACCATATTTTAATGTGAAGGGTAAAAGTTTGCATGTGAAATATTCATCATTTACATTCAATATTAATAGGTAGTCTTGAAATCCTTTATGTGTTCTTCAGCAGTCCTACCTCTCTTGAGAGAAAATGCAAGAAAATACTTCTCAAGGATTCTTATTAAATCATGCACATCCTTAGTGATGTTAATAGTAGAACTAGCTATCCAAGTTGGAGCTTGGGCCATTATGAATAGCGGAAGATAGGGTTGTCTACTTGGAGAGAATTATTGATCCTAGGGACTTCTCCTAACTCCTTTATCAAACATGGTTAATTTTAAGAGGCTATATTGGATAACCTATTAGAAATAGTTGGTGAATATCAAGAAATTTAAATCATAGATTTGGTGAATCCTCCATGGGTGATGGTGAATCTATGATGATTCTAAAGGAGTGAAAATATTTTAAAAAAATTGTAAAATCATTCAGCCACACCAAAAAGCAGATTTAGAATGGAACCACTAAAATTCCACATTAAGAAGTTGCATCAAATAGATCCATTAAACGGTTGTGCTAGATAGCTATGTTGAATGGTTGTGTTGAATGGTTATGTTGAAAAACTCTGATGAATGGTCACATTGAATAGCTCCATATAACAGTTGCACTAGGAGGCTATGTCAAATGATGTAGTTTGGATAGCCTACTAGGTTACCAGTATATCTGGTATGTTGTTCAGTTACCCAGTCACCTCCATAGTCCTATAAACACACCCCCAGCCCTCATTTTAAACATTTTGTATATTGGACTTCTTGTCTCCCCTTGGCCCCACATATAACATTTCAAGATGTTAAGTAAATATGTTTTGAAGAACCTGTCAAGCCCATACATTTTAAATATCATACAATATCTTACACGGTATAATGATCAGATTTTAAAATGCAGTTTTGAGTCTTGATGCCCTGTTATAGATTTGTCTATCTATATCTTAAATAAATAGGAAGTGTACATTATTTAAGGAGATCTTTTTGACAATGAATATATATCAAATTGATAAGGAGTTTATAAGAAATTTTTTGATTCCATGTGTCAGGAGTTATTAAAAATGATGGTGCCACTTCTGCAAGTATTACTATTATTTTAAGCAAGCTGATATGAAATTGATTAAATCAGTAACTGGTCAAGCTGCATCTAGTAACGAGTGTCATGGATCCATTAGATAACTTTAGAATTCATCCAAAATCATATGATCTAGGAAAAAAAATGGTCAAAAATGTCTATTGTGAAGATGTGGGTCATAATTTAGATAACTGGGATAACAAACAATAATAGATGGAAATTAAACAATGATCAGTCAATAAAAAAGATGAAACCCTTGGTGACATAAATATTGAATTATTGCATGGTATTTAGGATTAGCGAGCACCATATAGAGATCCAAACCAAGATGATGAATTCAGAGAGAACTCTCAATATGTGGCAATATTCATTTAATGCATATTTATGTTGATGCGTTAATCATCATAAATAATCATGGTAGAGCATTTTCTATAGGAATCAATCTCATCCTCATAGATTTAATACCAAATGCACTAGTTTTATGGTAAGCCTTAAGTCAACAAATCCATTACAAACTCTATATATCTAATATTTTGCTATGGATTTGTTGACTTGAGGCTTGTCATAACACTAGTGTATTTGGTATTAAATTTGTGAGGATGAGATAGATTTCTTATAGAAAATGCTCTCCCAAAATCATTTATGATGATTGACACATCAACATAATTATCCATTGACTAAATATCTCCACGTATTGAGAGTTATATCTAAATTCCTCATCTTGGTTTGGCTCTCTATATGGTGGTCACTAATCCTGAATTCCATGCAATAGTTCAATATTTATGTCACCAAGGGTTTCATATTTTTTATTGATTGGTCATTGTTCAATTACCATCTCTTGTTGTTCATTATCCTTGTCATCTAAATTGTGCCTTGCATATTCATAATAGACAATCTTGACCATTTTTTTGGCTAGCTCATATGATTTTGAATGAATTATGCTATTATCCAATGGATCCATGACATGGTTACCAGAGGCAATTTGACTAGTTCCTAATTTAATCTATTTTATATCAGCTTATTTTTAAAATAAAGGCAATACTTTTTGAAGATACACCATCATTTTTTTGTAACTCTTGATACATGGAATCTAAATTCCCCTTATAAACCCCTTGTAAATTTGATTTTTCTTCATATATTTAGAAAGCTCTCCTTTAACAAAATGTGAACTTCTTGTTTCTATAGGATAGTTAGGCAAATGTAAAGGTGCACATGAAATGTTTTATTTTTTTATCCCTAATTCCATTAAAATTTATTTTGATATCCTTCAACAGGTGAGGTATATTTAATTGTTTTCTATCTTTCAAGGTTTCAACCTTGTTTTGCTTATTATTTTGCACCTTATACTGGTAGGTTTTGGGATTTTGATTTTTGTGTTTTCCTTTCTTCTTCCCATGCCCTTAAGTTTAACTATGGTGAATGTTATTGCAGTTTTGTTTAACACTATAATTTGGTCTACCATTCAGCACTTTTGTTCAACACTATAGAGGTATTGTTGTTCAACACTATTATTCAACTCCTCTAATTAATATTATTGGTGTTCATTGTTCAGTATCTCTATCCAGTTCTTTGGTTCAAGTTCTATTGGTTACCTTATTTGATATCGAGGCTAAGGGTATATATGTGTGGCAAATTAAAGATTAATTTAAGATAATGTTGTAAATGGTTGGTGAGCTAACCCCAGAACTAATATATATTTCTAAATTTTTAATGATCTAAACCCATCTATTGACCCTAAAAAATCACCAAACACAAAATTTGAAAATTGGAATATTCATGAATTAACGAATATTTTCTACTAAAATTTACCTTGTTATCAAACATAAATTTTCTATGGATTTCCAAAGATGGGTATATCAAGTTAGTGTCTAAGCTAGACCTCACTTGTCTTTTGAGTGCTAGTGCAAATTAAGTGACTCTTTTAAAGGAACTAAAGGTGGAGGTTCAATCCCTCCTTATAATGCCAAATTGAATTCTTGATTATGTGGGTTTTATGCACACCCTAAAAACATTATAAGGTAGCATCTAACATTTTATTATCAATGAATGAAGATTCACTCCAAATCACAAGTTATAGGGTATTAGGTTTTGTAAACAACTTACTGGTAGAATAATGACAAGTAAATCTTTTTTCCTGGCATAGATAAGTTGGCCATTGATGAATTGAAATCTAATTGAGATGGGTAAATTGATGATGGATCTAACCTAAGGTGGGTCTGACCAAAAAAAACACAAAAATAGGGAAAAGTACAGCAAAAAAGGAGGCCTATGGGTTAATACAAATGAAACATTTGTAATCCAACACTTGAACTAAAGGTTGGACAAGTAATTAGAAACCAATGTTTGATACAAGCTTCTAAGACCACACCAACCATTAAGCATAGTCATAAATATAAGAAAATAATAAATATAATAAACTTGATCAAGTATAATCAAAGGTTAGTGTGTTTGTAAGATTGTGTTAGTACATCTACAAGAAAGACTATGATTAGCATAGAAAATGCAATTTAAATAAGTAATAGCATAATAAGAATACCTGTATTTAAAATATAACTCATTCACAACTAGGAAATAAAGATACCAGAATGATAGTACTTATTACACAATCCATAGATTTAGAGAAGATTCAAGATTTGCATATTGAGATCAGTTACAACAATTTACTTAAAATTTCTTATTAATTTCAATATCCAAAATTCTCTTCCCTTTGAGATCGGGAGGATATAACTATATATAATATTAGGATGGGGAAGGCCTTATATCTCAAGAAAATTCTAAAAATACATGTCCATAAATAGCATTATATGCCAACTTGCATACAAATCATGCATGAAAAATGGTGATTACTCAGAAGAGAGTTCAACTAAAATACAATATATAAATGCAAAATAAATTAGGAACTAACATTCCAAATTAGCCAAACATGCAAATACATATGTGTAATTAGAGGGAGTTGATGTGGCATCGTTGGAAGAATAAAACTCTATAATAGTAGTTGTAAAAGCTAAAATGGATGGAAATGTCATTGTGACTTGAGTTATAATTGGAATAAGTAGTGTAACTACAGATGTCATAGAAGCTACCTTCGATGTAGTTCTAATTGTAAAAATTGGAAGGGGCACTTAGTAAGGCCAATCTATGTTTTCACTAGTGTGTATTTTTGAGACTAAGTATTATGAAGAGGTGGATGTGATACCACTGCTACTGAAGGTAATTTCTTAGCTGCTTCCATATTTAAATATAATGTGTGGTTACCCCAGGAGTCTATATCTATAGTTTTTTAATAAATCAAAGATATCTTGAACAACTATGGGATCTTGTACATTAACTTATGATGTGTAACCAATGCATCCTTGACCTATATACAAAGTGTCTTAATTCTAATGATTTGGTCCCTGGTAAAATTTACTAGTTGCATTATTTCATCATTTGTCTTATAGACTATGCTTTCAATCTCAGCTTGAAAGATGTCAGATGTTGCTCGTAGGAGATTTTCAAATTTGGTTTTAGGTACCAATTACCCCTAAAGAGTGATTATTTGAGCAACTCTCATATCTTTTAGAATAGAGAGTACTTATTTTTCTTGATGGAAAATTATTGAATGAAATCCATTGTATATCTACTTATTTAATATTTGCTTCCTAAGATGGGTTAGTTTCATCTTGTATATTTTATTATATATGAGGGGAAGGTCCATGAATAGGTCTATAAATCCAGTATTCCATGTCAATCATCTTAGCATCCTCCTCCATGATAGTGGGATCATATTGGATCCTCTACGCTACAATCATTGTCACTTTTACCATGTGCATTCTTATAGAAACCTTAGTGTCATATTTTTCATTCATGAAACCAATATCATGACTATAATATTTATGCCCATAATTGATTTTCACCTTCTTATTATATTTATTGATATGTTCTCTGACAATTTTTCAAGGGTCCAAACGTCTGAATGGTGCTCAGTTAAATCCATAATGTTTCATTATTATTCTAATAGATTAGAAATGCTCCCACCTCTTATATTGTATTCTACCAATGCTAAAATGGGTTGGATCTACATATGCTTGATTATCCCTTCTTAGTTAAACATTTATACTATCAACCAATTGAGCATCGATTTCCTACTTAGCCAATTTGTCAATCACAATCCATGGTAGATACAATAGTTATGCCCTAGTTCCTTCAATCCTGATTATAGTGCACTCAGGATATAACTAGTAGTCACCCATATTTATAGTGTTCCTTTTTATAATATTGGATATCTTATGCATGTTCTTCTCATATATTGCTTGATATACCATAGGGTAAAAGGTATCAGTCAACCTTTTCATATGCTTTATAAACCTATGCACATGGAGAACATTGAATTCATCACAAATTTTATTCTTTGGGTATTCCATAGATGGTTCCTAAGTTTCTTCATATGAGGAATGAACAATTATAGTCATAACATATACCACATAAGACATCATATATAAGTTACCATCTGGTAAGCTCCCTAGATTTTTGAATCATAAAATCAAGTTAGAGCTAATAACCTCCCCCAAGGCTATTATTTTGTTAGATGTTAGAATAATTTCCAACAAAGGGACCCATATCTCATTGACATAATTAATGGTTGAGAAACCATATATTCTATTCAGTAGGACCATGGAAATTCTCACCAGTGGTCTGAAGACAATAATGGGGATATTTAAAGTAGGGCCCTGAACTATAAATTTATTTCTTGTTATTGATGTTGTTGGTGATGAGCCATGAATTCACCATATCCAGCCTATAGGTCATATCGGGCACAAGAAATATGTAATATATTTTGAAAGAATTCCCACTATGTATGTTGTTGGATTTTTGGTCAAGCTAAAGTATAATATTTTCTCATATACTTTCCTATTCATAAATAAATCAAACAATAGATCAATTCATGGCATTACCTCTAGTTTAACTATAATGTTGTGGAGACTAAATGCTTTTATTGACAACAAGTCATCTTTGTACATCCATGTGAAAATTAAAAGTTGGTCTTCGGCCTTGTATGGCTTGACTACATCAACCTTGTCCTAAATAATAGAGTAATTCTTAAATTATGATTGAGAGTTGTTGAATCGAATGTTATATCAATTTATTTAGTCAAACCTAAAACTGAATATGAAAAATTAATTAGAATGTGATATGAGGATGTCATTAAAACTCTAGTCTAAAAATTCTTATTCCATGAAAAATATGTAAACTCTTGGTCACAATGGAGTTCTAGATTTTCAATTTTCACTCAATCTTTGAATTCATAATGTGCACTTGATAGCTATATGGCAATGTGATTGGAATTAATGAGAAATTTTGATTTATATTACTTTTTATGTGTTGGACATGAGAATTGAATGTATTAATTTTCCAATTCATGTTAATTAATTATAGCAATGGATTTTGCTCCATTTATTGTTTATTATTTTCATTTGAATTTCATAATGTGAACTTCTATGGATTTAACTACCATGTGTCTTATTTTACATGATCCCAAATGCTTAGTCATCATAATGTGACATATGTCTCTTTCCTACTTTTTCAAGTTTAGCATTGATGTCATTGTTATTTGCATATGTGGTAATGAAGGACACGTATGTATATTACTACTCAGCTCATAGCTAAGTTATGGATAATTATGCTTTATTCATTTAGCCATAGGTTAGCGTAATGATGACACTTGGTAAGATCTCATTGCTCTACTTGTCTAAGATATTTTTATAAAGAACAATGCTGGCATCACCTCTAGGTTAGCTAGATGATGACATGTAGATGTCTCTCGGTGCTCTACTTATTTGTGATAGTATGTATGAATAAAAATGTTGATGTTGTTATCAAGTTAGTGAGATGATGGCATTAGATGAATATTGGTGATCTGCTTGCCCATGATTGTCTATATAAGGAATTGTGCTAACATCAACTCTAGGTTCTCTAAATGATGGCATGTAGATGAGTCTTGGTGATCTAATTTCCTAGGACATTTCATACAAATAAATATGTTTATGTCACCTCCAAGTTAGCAGGATGATGACATGTGGATGATATCGGAGCTGTTGCCAGGTTTGAATAACGTGAATGCAATGGTCAAGTGATCACATGAGACGAAGCTGGTGCACACCACAAAGAAGCTAAATCAATTTGAAATTATACAAGGATATAAATTGCACAAGATAAATAGGAGAAAACCCAATATTCGATTAACATGAGATGGCCATAATGAAGAATACATATAGGAGAGCTAGTAAGTAACTCCTCCACAAATGATGGTCAAAGCACCCCAAGAATAGACTGTAACTCCTCCACAAAAAAGTGGTCAAAACACCCCAAGATTAGACTGTAACTCCTCCATGAAAGGTGGTGACAAGGTGCTAAGAATAGAGAAGTAACTCCCATACCCATAATAGCTAGTCAAAAGAGTTACTTATGACATTCTTATGACACATCTATGACACACATATCCACATAATCTAGCCTATCCCACGAATGTAAGAAAACCATGTATGCAAAAATATATAATATTCCCTAATTAAATAATAGGGAAAAATAAAAACCTACACTAACACCCCCCCCATAAGCACAACTTAGGTGGGCAGTGTGGAAATATAAAATGGGTCCCAACAACTAGGCTTGATGAGGTACCCATGTACATATGTAATCTCCCATAAGATAGAGAAAAAGAGAAAACTCGTAGGAAAAAACTCCCCCCCAAAAGAGAGACATAAAAGAAAGGAAGAGGCTAGTGGGCCCCCCCAAGATGATGCTACTACAGATGTGGATCGCACCCCAAGAAGAGCTTATAGATGAATGAACTTGCTCTCGATGAAAAGTTTGGTGAAGATGTCTGCAACCTGCTCTGAAGACTGGAAAAATATCAATTCAATGACCTAACTATGAATAAGCTCCCAAATGAAATGCATGTGAATCTCTATGTGCTTGGTCCACTGGTGTTGAACTGGATTCCTGCAAATCTAAATGGTACTCTGGTTGTCACAATAAATGATGATGGGTTGCCTGATAGGAATGCCAAACTCAGAAAGTATCCCCTGAAGCCAAATAGCCTTAGTAGTTGCATTAACAGCTCCCCTATACTCTACCTCTGTGGATGATATAGCAATAGCATTTTGCTTCTTGCTAGACCAACTGATAGGACCAGAACCTAGAGAGAAATTGTAACTAGAAGTGGACTTGTGAGTCTGTGAATTGCCAGCCCAGTCTGAATCTGTATACCCAATCAAGTCAACATCTATGCCAAATCTATAATGAATACCATATCTATGTGAACCCTGTATGCAATTTAAGATCCTCTTATCTGCTTTCCAATGCAGCTCATGAGGTTCTTACATAAATCTGGAGACAAGTCCCACTGCATATGATATGTCAGGCCTGGCGTGAGTCAAGTAGATGAGACTGCCAACAAGTTGTCGATAACGAGTGGCATCAACTAATGGTAAAGAACAGTCAACCTCAAGCTTGACTCCTGATAGAAAGGGAGTCAGAGATGGCTTGCAATTAGCCATGTGAAACCTAGACAATAAATCAAGAGCATACTTAGGTTGTGCAAGAGAAATCCCTAAATTTGACTGTGAGATCTTGATGCCAAAGAAATAGTGCAACAAACCCAAGCTTGTCATGTCAAATCTATCCTAAAGAGATGCCTTCACCGCTGCAATAGCCGATGAAGAACTCCAGGTGATCAAAAGGTCATCAACATATAGAACCAAAATCAGAAGCGAATCATCTTATCGTAAGAGGTAGACATTGGGTTCAGAATGGCACCTAGTGAAACCCACTGTGAGAAGGAAGGAATCCATCTTGGCATACCAAGCCTGAGGGGCCTATTTGAGACCATAGATAGATTTCCTAAGTTTGCATACTAAGGAAGAAGCCTGAACAAATCCTAGTGGCTACTCCATGTAGATCTCCTCCTCTAGGTCTCCGTGAAGAAAGGCACTCTTCACATCCATCTGGTGCACATCCCAACCATGTGTTGTGGCAATAGCCAAGGTGAGTCAGATAGCAGTCATCTTTGTAACGGGTGCAAAGGTCTTTGAGTAGTCAATGCCTGCCACCTATGAGAAACCCTTGGTGACTAGTTGCGCCTTCTACTTATCAACCAACTCATTTGTTGTAAACTTGGTCCTATATATCCACCTACATCGAACCATCTTACTTCCCTTAAGAAGTGAATTCAAGTCCCAAGTGTGATTTTTGATTAAAGAAGAATATTCTTCCTCCATAGCATTATCCCACTTAGGTACCCTTGATGCCTCTCAAAAAGTTTTTTGGATCCGAAACTGAACCAAAGAAGGCATGTGGATCTCTTTGATAATCCCCCTAGTGCATCTGTCATCTTCAAGATCTCTTGCCCAAGTGTCAGCACTCTCAAGTGTCTGTCTGGCCCAAAGTGGCCCAAAAGTGGGTGAGTCAGGTGCTAATTCCTCATCCTTTAACTAACTAGAGGTGGATGACTCTACATCACTATCCTTGCTATCTAAACTCGAAGAAGAAGAAGATGTCTCTACCTCAAAAACCTACTGTGGCTGATCTGAATCTGAGGAATCATCATGAAGAAGTAGATCCGATGAGAGAGAAGAAGTGCCAAGTGTTGAGTCTCTAGGACTCTCCTGAAAGTGGACACTTCTCTCAATGAACAACTCATGAGTGGTTAGATCTAGAAGGTGATACCCCTTAACACCATCCGGATATCCTACAAAGATGCAAGGCTTGGACTGACATTCCATAGCTTTATGTTTCTTCTTCAGTATGTGGGCCATGGCTAAGGATCCAAAAACCCTAAGGTGCTCAACATCAGGTTTCTTTTTATGCCAAGCTTCAAAGGGTGTTATCCCTTTTAAAACTTTGTGAGAAACCCTGTTTTGAATGTAGCAAACACAATTGATGGCTTTGACCCAGTGTTGTAGTGATAAGGATTTGGAGTGAATCATACAGCTACCCATCTCTTTCAAGAACCTATTTTTGCGTTTAGCAACCCCATTCTGTGAGGGACTGTAAGTGACTATGCACTGCAAATAAATCCCCTCTGTGGTGCAAAACTTCTCAAACCTATTGCTAACATACTCCCCTCCATTATCAGTTCAAAGAACCTTGATGGATTTCTCACTTTGTTTCTCAACAAGAGCCTTAAAGTCTAAAAAATTTTCAAACACTTTATACTTTTGTTTGAAAAAATATATCCAAGTGTACCTAGAGAAATCATTAATGAAAGTGAGGATGTACTTGGCCCTTGTGAAAGATGGTTTGGAGAAGGGTCCGGATACAACACTGTGGAATAACTCCAAAGGTTGTGAAGCCCTCCAAGCTTTGCCTTTGTCAAATTTTGCTTTGGGATGCTTCTCAAGAGAGCACCCCTCGTAAAGTCCTTTTGATAATTGGACACAAGGTATGCCAATGACCATGTCATGTTTGTAAAGTTGCTCAAGGTAGTGATAGTTAAGGTGGCCAAACCGCTCATGCCATAATTTTCTAACTCCATCTGAATGAGTCAGCAATGCTGTTGGAGAAGAATCAGGTGAAAAATGTGAGAAGGTGTATAACCTTGCTTGGTGATCTGCCCTACCCACTGCCACTGTAGTATCACTATGCAACTCCTTGATAGCCACTGAATCTGGTGAAAACTCAACTCTCATGCCTCGACCAATATGAGTGATTTGGTACACTGATAGGAGATTGGTTGAATGAGAAGGAACACTTAGAACATTATTGAATGTCCCTCCTTCCATTTCTACTAACCCTCTCCCTGCAATGGAAACTAATGTGTCATCACCCAAACTAGTTGAAGTCGTGCTACAAGGCTCTAAAGATGAAAACTTAACTAGGGAAGAGCCCATGTGGTGAGAAGCACCCGAGTCAATGACCCATGAAGATGTAGAAGCTGTTGTAGCTATAAGGGCCTTGCCCTTTTCTTTCTCCTTACCCTTGCCTTTTGCCTTAGTAGAATCTTGGGTAGATGAATTCTGCTTGATGGACTCAAGAACACCTATGTTGTGCTTCTCTAGAAGATGAGTTAGGTGATCTATTTGTTTCTTCATGCATTTGTGTTCATCATGCCCTATATTTTTAAAATATGCACACTTAACCTTCTCCTTCTTAGGTTTAGCATTGGAGGAGGAAGACTTAGTGTTGTTTTTGGTAGGATTGTTGTTTTCTTTCTTCTTCTCCTGGTCCTTGTTCTTTTTCTTCTTCTCCATTATTGAAGTCTTATCCTTACCATTTCCAGATATCAAAGCTTGGGTTTGATTAGACTTCATTGTGCCCATTTGAATTAGCTTATCGTGCTCCCTAGTCAAGTTGGCAATGAATGAATCCAAAGAAGGAAATTTTCCATGTAGTGCCAAGGGCACTTTTTGTGGCATGGAAAGTGGAGACAAAGACTGAATAGCTTGGACCTAACTTTGCGAGAATAGAAAGGATGAGTTGATCATCTTTCTTCTCTATCCTACATTATTTCAATTGCAATCTAAGGGCCTTAAACTTAGTGAAGAAGTCTTGTAGGGTGTCAAAGTTGCTAGGACTTAGACTTATGAATTCATTTTCGAGCTCATGACCTCTCATCTCATCAAGCTTCACAAATAAGGTTTATAGGGTGTCCCATATGTCTTTGGGAGTCTTGGAGGTTTCTAAATGGAAGAAAATTTTTGGAGACACAGACAAGCTTAGTAATCCATAGGATTCATCACTATGGTTGTACCACTTGACCTTTTCAGCATCAGTGCTGGGTTTTACTTCAGTACCCATGGTGATCCTATACAACCCTTTACTTCTAAGAATGATTGAAATTTTAACCTTACATTCATGATATTTGAAGGGTGTTAAGATTTTAAGTTGAAAATAATCTATTTTAATCTGAATTTAGGTGAGGTTGTGTTGATTGCAAGTTGTAAAATTATGCAAAAAGGAGAATGAAAACAAAGATTGCAAGAGCTGAAAAGCAATCACACCCCCTTGAAATGTTGAGCCCCCCAAAAATATACAAGTGCATGCTCAAAAGACGTCAAGCTCAGCAGAGAATGCATCTTAGAGCAATCAATGCAAGACTCTAAGCAAATAGGACGTCGAACTCAGTCAAAAATGCATCTCGAGAGACCCAAATTTTTGGCACTTTATAAAGTAGTGATTTCTTGATAATTATCTAGCCTAAGTTGTGGAAAATTGAAAACTAAGCACTTTTTCAAAATACGATACTCGAATTTGAGCTATCATTTGCAAGATTTTAAAGTTTTAGTTTCCTGTAAACTAGTAATTTTGCAAAAAAATAGCACTAAAACATTAAAAAAATGCCTATTTTGAGAGAGAAAGTGGCCTTCCAACCACTCGTTGGACTCAAAACAAAGTGAAGAATGAAGTGGTTTAGTATTTTTAGGGGGATTTAGTGCCCTGCCAATCCAGGCCTCAACTTCGTCTTCGTCAAGCGAAGATAGAAGTTTAAAAAAAAACTTTAAACTGCTTTTTTTAAATGCTAATTTTCCAATTTGACTTTAATTCAATAAAATAAAATGAAAAATTTATGAATAAAAGATCAAAATAATTATGAGGAAATTAGACAAAAGCAGATTTTACCAATTTGCTTAGTAGAGAGTGGGCCCACCAAATGGGGCATTGGAAATGGGGCATCTAATTTTTATTGTTTGTTGCTACTGTGCAGTAGAGTAGATGTCCAGCAAGGATGCCAATGAGAGGCTCCTCTCTCTCACACCCTATGCCAATCTTCACTCCCTACACCTTTCTTCCATGCAGCCTTCACTCCTTCGAGATTCCAACGCCCAACAGCAAATTTTCCAGCTGCAGTCCAAAAACAACACTTTTCCAGCAAAAAAAGATGACGCCAAGGTGGGATAAAGAGTCCCCAATCCGCTAAAAATATGTAGATTTGATGCAAGGAACAGAAATGTGATGCTAACTTGCTAGAAAAAGACTTTTTGCTGCTGCTGAAAGCGGCAAGCTACTAGAGAAAAATTCCTGACGATTGTAAAAGGATGCCAAGTGTAGCTGGTCAGATCTCAATGCAAGAGAGTAGAAAAAACATCAGTGCCTCCCTTTACCAGATAATGCTAGAGTAGCAAAAACCAATGCCAAGTGTAGAGCTGTCAAAAAATGGTGCCACTTCAACAATGACGCCTTAGATCTAAAATGCCATTTTGACACAGCAAATGTGCATAGTAGTTGAAAAAAAAACTTGCAGATCCAAACACCACGAAGGCAGTCCATAGGAAAGATAAATGCAACACAAAAAATAATATTGAAATGATTTTTCAGATCAGATTTGGAAATAAAAAAAAGAACATAAAGAGAACTCCACTCCTCACGTTTTCAAAATAAACTAATAGCATAACCAAACACATGATTATTGGGGTGGCTCTGATACCATATCAAAGTTGTTGCTAGGGTCTGAATAACATGAATGCAATGGTCAAGTGATCACACAAGATGAACCTGGTGCACACCACAAAGAAGCTAAAGCAATTTGAAATTATACAAGGAGATAAATTACACAAGACAAATAAGAGAAAACCCAATATTTGATTAACATGAGATGGCTATAATGAAGAATACATATAGGAGAGCTAGTAAGTAACTCCTCCACAAATGGTGGTCAAAGCACTCCAAGAATAGACTGTAACTCCTCCACAAAAGGTGGTTAAAGCACCCCAAGAATAGACTATAACTCCTCCATGAGAGGTGGTGACAAGGTACTAAGAATAGAGAAGTAACTCCCATACCCGGAATAGCCAGTCAAAGGAGTTTCTTATGACATTCTTATGACACCTATGACACATCTATGACACACATCTCCACATAAGCTAGCCTATCCCACGAATGTAGGAAAACTCCATGTATGCACAATTATATAATATTCCCTAATTAAATAATAGGGAATAATAAAAAAAATACACTAACAGATGACTCTCATTACTTTGTTTGCCTAGGATATTCCATGCAAAGAACACTACTAATGTCACTTCTAGGTTAGTGGGATGGTGACATATGGATAACTTTCAGTTATCTACTTGCTTTAGATCGACCATACCAATACCTTTACTGATGTCACCTCTAGATTATTAGAATGGAAACATGTGATGACTCTCTTACTTTGCTTACTCGATGACTTATATTCTTTACTTGGGCTCTAGATGAGCATAACTCAACTTCATGGCAAGCTTAAATTATCTCTGAGATGTCTTATGAAATGTTTAAGTACAAAATGATATGTTTTAGAGACAACATAGGCAAAAAACCAACTAAAATCATAAAATGTTAGCCCAATTAGTCATTTAAATAACAAATCAAATATGTTCATAAGTAAAATACTAAAGTAAAATCGAAGATGAAAAGTAAATCACATAATATGGATTATACATAGCTGTAATTCTCTTAAAATTTTGAAACGTACTGCAACATCAAAATAGGTTCTTATTATTCACATCGAGAAATCAATAGAAATCAAGAAGAGAAGCTAAATTCCTCCTATTATAAGATAAAATCATCTTAGAAGTAGATAAATTTTTTAAGTTTGCATTTTTTAAACTTCACATCATAGACTTATGTTTCATAAGACCTTGAATATAGATATTCAATTAATAGTTGGTACCTATTTGAATTTTAAAATGGGTTGTGTGTGTTGGGGCACAATAGTTACTTTGTCTACATCCCAAAACACCTTCTCAAATAGGGGAAAAAGTAGACACTCCATTTTTATCACTTATATGTCAAAATTTTAAAATGGAGTGACTTCTCACAATTGCACACAAATTGGTCTGAAATCATCTATCTATATATTATATGAGTTTGAAATCACCTTGGGGCATCTCTAGGTGGGATAATTCACCATATTAAGTATGTTCAATTATCATTATGTTCATTTTCTCTAGTCAATTATTCTACACTAATCAATTCACTAATTCTTCTCAATTTATCAATTGATTCAACTACTCCCCCTTCTCTAAATCTTTCTTATAATTAATTCTCTACAATTTACTAATTAAATTTATCTCTTGATTAATTGAATTAATCATTATTCTAAATTTTATTCTATGCATATGGAATTAAATTTTTATTTCAATTATTAATTCTTCCTTTTGCTTTTCTTTCCAAGAGGCATCTTCATTTTAAGAATCTTGAGATCATATAGATAATTCTTTTGTGAGCCCACCAATTTACTAAATGAATTAATATAAAATATTATTCTCCATCCTTGATTTTGGAGACAAGATGAAAGGACCTTAATGAATTTTTTGAGATATTCTAGGGAGAATTCTTAACCCTTCATCTTGGAAATAAGATGAAGGGCCCATAGTGGTTATCCATGTAGTTTTTTTTAGAATGGTTCTCCACCCTTCATCTGGGAAACAAGATGAATGGCCTATATTGACTCTCACAAAGATATTTTGAAGATAATTCTCCACCCTCCATCTTGCATGCAAGATGGAGGGATAAAATTAATCACTCTTTGATATTTTTAAGATCCATCCTCCACCCTTCATATTGGACAAGATGAAGGTCTCATGTTATAAATCCATATGCTGATCCATGTGCCTTGTTATCAATCCATCTTGGATCTAAGATGAAGGGTCCTCATTGATTCATAATTATTATAAATAGACTATTTCACTTTGTATTTTTACATGTTTAATACTCATAGCGAGTCCCTACCAAATTGTTATGCTAACTTTACATTGAATTTCATGCTTATCAACTCAATTTATAAATCTTTCAAGGAGAGATGGTCAATTTTTGGATAGTAACATTTTTAAATACTATTTGAGGCTACATCTGAGCCACATCCAATTCTGATAAGGTGAATGATCCATGAAAAGGAAGGTAATCAAGTGTTTTTGTTATTCCATTTTCTTTGGTTTTATTTTATTTTATCTTATGTTCATTGAGGTCCTAATCTCAAGTTTATATTTAATTTTATTTGTTTGATTGACTTATCTAACATTGTGAAAATAAACTTGTGAATAATCCTATGGACATAGTTCATATGCAAAAGTTATGGCATCTAGAAGATGATGCATTTTTCTTGATTGAAAAATTGCCCAATTATTTTTCAAGGCCAAGTGATGGTTTCATAACTACCACGATAATGTTTTGAGATCAAGTGATTGTTTTTCAATAAAGTTTTAGTTTTACAAATTGCCCAAGTGATTTTCCAACTACCATGATAATTTTTCAAGGAGATGAAATAGTTTGAGTAACGGATGCAAAAGGTTTCTCTTCATATTCTAAGTCTTCTTGGTTTCTTATCAGAACTGTCTTTGGTGTTGAAATTGAATATATATGTATGGAGATGGTATTTTTAAGCAGGGAAATTTTCCTATCAAATCTTCTTATTGATTGTATGTTTTTTTGAGTTAGATTATGAAAAGGAAAGAGTGAGTAAGCAAGTTATAGATCATGTGTGAGTTTTTAGACATATGGTAATGAAAAGTATGTTCATGAAGGCCTAAAGAAGGTAGTGAAGTTGTATAGTTTTTGAATTACATAGTTGAAGGGGAGAGAAATTACCTCACCCACTAGAGTTTTTCCCACATCCAGTTTCATTATGTCATATAGTGTGTTCATATTATAATTTTTCTTCTCTTATGGTTCCTTTTTATGTTCAATATATTGTATATATATTTTATTTCACTTTTTAAACTATATTTTAGCATTAAAATTAATCTATAATAGTCATTTATCAATCATTTGATGATATAGGATTATAGTATATGTTCATGAAGGCCTAAAGAAGGTAGTGAAATTGTATAGTTTTTGAATTGCATAGTTGAAGGGGAGAGAAATTACCTCACCCACTAGAGTTTTTTCCACCTCTAGTTTCATTATGTCATATAGTGTGTTCATATTATTATTTTTATTCTCTTATGCTTCCTTTTTATGTTCAATATATTGTATGTTTATTTTATTACACTTTTTAAACTATATTTTAGCATTAAAAATAATCTAGAATAGTCATTTATCAATCATTTGATGATATAGGATTATAGTATTAGTGTTGGTGAAACTTAATGTATAATATCCACCTATTTTATATATTATATTGGTATTAGATAAGGTTAGTGTTCCATAGTGTGTGGTTTGTTTTGTGACCATTATGCATATATATGCCCATTACAAAAGAAACAAGTGTTAGTGGAAAAAATGAATTAGTCTCTTTACAACAAGACACCTCCACAAGATAGTGGAATAAGGATGTGAGAAGTATGGATTCTAAAGATGAGAGGATACATGAATATGGTAGAGAAAGATTCTACAAATTAGAAGATAATATTTCAAACATCTCTCAATTCATGATGGAGATTGACAATATTATGAATGCTGTCATGGTAGAGATTAGAGTTTTTATGGCTGTTTATGAATTAAGTGACAATATTAACACTTCTAACCATGAGAAATATAAAAATCATTCCATAAAATCTCCACCTCCATCCAAAGTAAAGGAAAAAATTGACATTTTACAATATTAAAGTGAGGTGAACACAGATAAGCTTGATCACTAGTTATCCTAATTAGAGGCAAAATTTAATTTTCATTAAATTAGTGAATAGAAACAAATTTCTTTCACAAAATTAAATTTATGTAGTCATGAACTAACTTGGCTTGAGAGTTATTTTAATTCCTTGGATGTTAAAAATCTACCAATAATTAGAAAATTGGATTAATTTAGGACTTTGAATATTAATCAATTTTATCCTATTTGTTATGAAAAGAAAAGGTATGTTTATTAGAATTTATTGAGGCAACAAGATGAAAAAAGTGTGTAGGTATATACAATTCAATTTTAAAATAAGTCGGTTCAAATGGGAAAAAATAAATTTGATTGTCACATCCACATGAAGTATGTTGGATGGATACATAGTCACTTAAGGAGACCCATTTTAATTTCCAAGTTGAAGAACATAGATGAGGCTTCATATCAAGCCCACTATGTTGAGATGGATGATAATAAGGGTCCATATTGCAATTAAATGTATTCTAATGTTCTGAAGAATAAATGTGGAGTCAATACCACATCTACTATTGCTAAGAAGGATACTAAAAAAAATTATAGGAATTGTGATGTTGATGGAGAAGAAGTGTTGGAAGTTACACCTAGAAGTGCATCCATTTCATAAAAATAAAAATAAGAAGGCCATGACATCACTTTAAGGAGAAGTGGCTTATTGTAGCTCATATTTGGATGAGATGTTTGATTCTAACTTCCTTCAGAAAAAAGTATGTTTTGATGCTCAAGACAAAGGTTAAACTCGTATATTTTTCCATATTAAAGTTAAAATTAAGATGGTAAAAGTTGATGCTCTTTTTTATTCTTACTCTGAAGAAAATTTTATTATCAAAGATCTAGTAAATAGACTTGGTTTGGAAATGCATGATCATTTTATTCCTTATGCCCTATTATCAGTGAAGCAAGGAGCAAAGATAATAGTTTAAAAACAACACAAAATCAAGTATGTAATAAATGAGCATTCAATTGATGAAGTTGTGGTAGATGTTGCACATGTATATATTTGTGATATAGTCTTTGGCAGACCCTGTATGTATGTTACATATTTATTTTCATGAGGAGATCTAATGAATATTGTTTGGTTAAGGATGGGAAATGTTACACCATCAAATCCTATGAAAGTAAATCTAAGCTCTCCTTGGTAAGTTACACTCAAGTTTATCAGTTGTTCGATCATAGTGGAAATTTTTCTTTTATCATTTTTAATGATAAGCAAGATTATGGATTTGTGGAATGCAAGGATACTCATATCAAGTATACTAATAAAAAAACATGAGATGCAATTACTAGGTTAGGTTGTCCTCTTCCAACATAGGTTTTCCTCAACAAGCATTGAAAGAAGTAAATGAGCCATAATAAAGGCTTAAAAAGGTAGACTCATAGTCTCACAAGGCTAATAATTTCATTCAACATATATTCCTCTAAATATAAGAGAGGATTAATAAGTGGGGCAATTTATTTCCTCACCATATGAGTTTCTAAGATTTTTGGGACTAAAAGCCTAAAATTTGGAGAGGCAAGATCCAAGTCTAGGATCAATAATGTTATCCATATGATGTAACAACCCCTTAGAGTTAACTAGAGTTGGGTAAAAAAAATTAAACTCTAAATATAAAATTATACAACATTAAAGATCTATAACTAAATGCATTAGTAAAATAATTGTAATTTTAACCATAAGGTTTATATGTTGATTCATTTAGCTAGCTAAATAATCATATTTAAGCATGTTGATTTACTTTCACAAAAAAAAACATAAAAAGAGCAATAAATATCCATGATAATAATTCAGCCACTGTAGATTAAGTATTTCATTAAGTAAAATAAGTTACATCCAACTATTGTCCTTTTATAATTTACATTATAAATTAAAATTATACAATAATAGATATTTGAATAATCAAAGTACAATAATATAATGTTCCATAGAGCATATGAGTCACTATGAACTCATTTATATCTGAAAATAATATGAGTGTAACCTATATCGATTGAATGTTAGAAGGGGAGGGAGAGTATCATCTGAGTGCTTTTCCACAACAACCATGGATCTATGATCCCCCACATAATTTCCCAATAAGGGAATTGCCCTCCCTTCATGGATGGACAAATAGTGATAGTGCAAAAATTAAGAAACTCAACTAGAAACCTATGTGCTATAATATAACTATCATATTCATCATATCATAAATAAAAGTGTTCTAACATGATATCATATAATACATGCAAATAAAATCAAACAGGTGAAATGACAATGTGTTAACTATAAACATTAATTTAGCCAAAGTTTTCATATAGTTTTTAGATCTCAATGATCAATCAATTTCACACATACTACTCAATCAAATTATATTTAATCTAACTATTAGTGACACTAATTAAATTATTGAAGTCTATCTCACTCATTTATTTAATGTTAGTAATATCATATTTATATATAAACATATTAAACACTTAAAATCAATAGATTCAACATGTAGACTCTTATACATAATGTCACAACATTCATAAATACTAGGAAATCCTTTAGTTAAATTTCATCTTAAGCATCCTTATATTATGTTAAGAATCATAAACATCATAATAATAAATTATAAGACAATCATTTCAGTACATATTTCAATAAGTTATATCTCTCCTATTACACAAGTCCTTTACATGCTTACTTATCATTAAAATGTCTTCTACCAATCTACTTCCATTTTATTAACAACATAAAATAATTAAATGATTTTAAATCAACCATCCATTTCTTAATAATTTTTTCACTCATCAATCAAAGTTGCATAAACCAAATCACAAAATATTGTTTAATTGAAATCAACTTTTAACTCAATTAAATACCATATTATCTCATATTCAAACATGTAATATAATATATTTGAACTTATATCCAAATCCATATAAATGTATTCAAGTATACCCAACCATATATATTTATATCTTACCTAAATAAACATGTGCTTAATCAAATTCATTTTATCACACTCACACATGCACGCACGCACGCACGCACACACACACACACACACACACACACACACACACACACACACACACACACACACACACACACACACACACACACACACACACACACACACACATAATTTAATTGAAATCATCTTTTAACTCAATTAAATATCATATTATCTCATATTCAAACACGTAATATAATATATTTGAACTTATATCCAAATCCATATAAATGTATTCAAGTATACCCAACCATATATATTTATATCTTACCTGAATAAACATGTGTTCAATAAAATTCATTCACACACACACACACACACACACACACACACACACACACACACACACACACACAGATATATATATATATAGGTGTGTGTGTGTGTGTGTGTGCTTATATATAAATACATTTATAATATGCAGACCTTCTTGTGTGTGTGTGTGTGTGTGTGTGTGTGTGTGTGTGTGTGTGTGTGTGTGTGTGTGTGTGTGTGTGTGTGTGTGTGTGTGTGTGTGTGTGTGTGCGTGCGTGTGTGTGTTGCTTATGCTACAATCATAAACTTTCCATTGGATTTATATTAATTCTAAATACAAAAACACAGTTTACTATCCATTCAAGAACTAATTGATAGCTATAGGCTTGACTATATATAATTGATCCTTAGCTTATATATTCATCAACATATTTATTTACATATGAAAAATTCCCTCAATATACTTAATTAAACTTCTTTAAATATTATTTAACATCAAATTAGATGCTCAATATAACTGAATCAACTCTGAATCAAATTTAATCATTCCACAAATCTTAATACCTCAACATCTCGTATATAGGATCTAAAAGCATAATTATTCAAACCATAACTAAATGAATAGTTCAAATGATTAGGTATCAACAAGCACGTAACAGATAATAAAATTTGAACATAGACCAAATCTAAATCCCCAACAATCATGAAATGAAAATATACACAAATTTGTAATAATTTTCACTCAGTCAATTATTAACCTAGTAACCAATATTTTTAGGCACTTATTTTGGCTAAAAATGGTCCTTTGTATTTGACCCTATGAATAAGTCAAACCCATCCCCAAAGTCATGTACAAATGACCCACATAATAAATTAAATCATTAACCTCAAACTAAAAACTAAAACCCTAATTTTTAAATCCTTTCAAATGTCAATAAACAAATCTATAAGGCTCACCACAAATGTCTATTTTATACAATACTATAACGGTCAAACCCTACATCATTTTTGTAGAACAAACCACTATTTATGAATCATGGTTCGTAATTTAAACACAAACTAAAAGTATGCAGAGATTGACATGTAAACTGGTAATGTCAATGGGTTTAAATTGATAGTCAATAACAATAATAAAACATATATAACATCATACCTCCCTTACTAATATTTAAAAACCCAATGAAAAATCCATTCAAGGTTGAAACTCACATGCCATCATGCGGACATACTAATTGTATATATTTCTATGTTGCATTATTTAAATATAAAAGATATTATGTAGAGATTTAAAATAATTAGTAAATTCCACCCTAGAGTAGGGTTTGAAATAAAAATCAAATACACACAACTGACTCCACAAAATAGGGTTTTTATAAATATGCTTGGTCCTCTGGATGGGTCATTCCTATCCATAGGTTCAGCTATATATATTTGTTAAACTTTTCAAATGAAATTCCATAAACCCAAAATTAAAAATGGTGCTCACAATAATTCATGCCAAGTATTATATTGAAAACCAAAACAACAAATAATAGACCTTACCTCAGTCTCTAGCTGAACCACAAATTTCTTCTTGTTTCCCCTTCTTTCCTTTTTGTTGAGCTTTCTCTCTCTACTTTGTCTATTTCATCATGCTGTCTCCACCATCCTCGGATCTATTTTATTTACATCACTTCTTAACTGGTTCACAAAAAAAAATCCATCATTTCCCCATAAAATCTTCACATCCCTAGTTAACTCTTCCAAAAGTCCATCATTTACCATTCATGATGAAGAAATAGTCTAAGTGCTTCATAATGACTGAAAGAGTCTCTAAGCACTATCCCAAAAAAACCTAAAGTCCCCACATATTCCAAATCGAATAATGAATTAAACATTATAATTACCAATGATAACATTGACTTCAAAAACCACTAATACCATGCCAAAAGGTAATAATTTGAATCCTAAGACTTGTGAATTGTCAAATATAACTATGCATGGATGGTCTGATTCGAATGTATTTTGACTTCAAATAACCATGCCACATTGAAACATTTAACTATGCCTTCATCCATGCTATAAGTTTTAGTCCATAAAAAAAAAACCCCTTATTAAGATCTCTAATACCATGCTTTCAAACATAGCCTTATACAATGCCAAGGTTAAAAGCCTTATTTATTACATAACAAGTCCCTTTTTCATTAATGAATGAAGATATGTTTAGGGATTATATTTGAATACCCAAAAATAATAATTATATTTTATAGTCAACATGTTTATAAATCTAGAATAATGTTATTACATGATCCAAACTAAACATTACCAATCAAAATGAAATCAATGTCAAGACAAAAAAATAGAACATTACAATACATTAATATCAATCTGAGACTTTCATAACACATGCTATGATAACTACTAATTCACTAATTAAATTAATTAAATGTTTCATTTTACCTCATCATGCATTTTTTATATTTTTCTAAATCATATGAAAGATAAATGTAGTCAGTGGAGTATGATCAGCACATAAGAATAAATTCAAGAACACTACCAAGTTAGAAAATATGCAAGCATAATAATTAATCACATCCACATGTTACAAGTAATATAAATCAACTAGCAATTATTAGACAATCATACTATGTGTAGTGTGTGTTGGGTTTCATGTAATCGTTCTCTGTCTCCCCATAGATCTTCATCTACACCATCCTCTCCAATGATACCCTCCCTTGGTCATAGTCAAAATGGTGGAATCCATCCTACATCCACCCCAGTACAAATTAATAGTGGTTAGACTAGATCATGTAAAAGAACATAATAACTACTATAACAAAATATATTATTTAATCAAGATTAAAATGTACCATACAAAATATAACTAGCTAACTAATTAGTTAACAATCATGATTAAATATAATAAACAATGTCCATAATCAGCATATAACTAATTACAGTTACTTAACACATCAATTAAACCCATTATTAACCACAAAATCAATAATAATAATTTGAGTAGAAAATTGGGATGTAACATATGAGCTAACTGTTCCAATATTATTATTGTATAATAATGTATTTAAATCAGTTTAAAAACTCTTTTTATTGTTATTTCCCACTTGGCTAATTGATGTAACCATTAACAGGGTTCAAGAAGAAGTTGTGACACCCTAAGACCTTGAAAGAGATAGGTTTTGTTTCAAAGGCTAAAAAACTATTAATATTCCATCAAAATTATAGATTTATTACATCTTTGTGATCCTCTTAAAAATTTATGTAATTTCCAAAAAATGGTTTGCCAATCCAATTTTTTATGAAAATTTTATGGCCCCCAAAATTTAGTGCATTTAGATTGGTTTTAAAACTAACCTGATAGTTTTATAAGATCAAGTGGTGATTTTGTAACCACAAAAAAAAATCAATATCTAGTGGAAATTTTGTAAATGACCCAAAGGTTTTACAAGCTCAAGAGGAGTTTTTCTACCATAGTAGTTTCACAAGCAGACAAAGAACATTTTGAGTCACCACTGAAACTGGTTTATCTTCATCTTCTGATTCTTCTTGGCTTCTTATTAAAATTTTATTGGAATAAAATTTGTGTGTGTGTGTGTGTGTGTGTGTGTGTGTGTGTGTGTGTGTGTGTGTGTGTGTGTGTGTGTGTGTGCGCGCGCGCACACGCGCGCGCGCGTGCGTGTGCATGTGCATGTGCATGTGCGTGTGCGTGTGTGTGTGTGTGTGTGTGTGTGTGTGTGTGTGTGTGTGTGTGTGTGTGTGTGTGTGTGTGTGTGTGTGTGTGTGTGTGTGTGTGTGTGTATGGAGAGGGTCTTTGTAAGGAAGGAAAGTTCATAGTAGATATTATTCTTGATTGTATGTCATTTTTTGAGTTGTAGTGTGAAATGGAAAAATGAAAGAGTAAGTTTCAGAGTATCTATGAGTGTTTAAACATATAATAATGTAAATTATGTTCATAAACACCTTAAGAAGGTAGTAAACATCTACAAGTGTTTAATTACATAGTCGAAGGGGATAGTAATTATTTCACCCACTAGAGTTTTTACCACCTTAGGTTTCTCCAAGTCATATAGCATGTTCATATTTTTTTTTTATACTCTTATGCTTCATTCTTATATTCATTATGTTCTAAATTTCATTTCCAACACTTATTTAACTTTATTTCAATACCAAAAGTAGTCTAGAACACTCAATTATCAATCATTTGATGATCTAGGATTATAGGACATGTGTTAGTGAAATTTAGTGTGGAATATCCACCTATTTTATGGATCATCATGAAATATAATGAAGCATGTTACATGTTCTTAAAACCATGAATTTACATCTCACCATATTATAGCCAATAATGGGTCACATTTTCCAAATAAAACATTACAAATAAAAACAATAAATGATTATGACCAATCCCTTGTTTGATCTGGATTGATCCATGTGATTATACATTATCCCAAAGTTGCACCCATCCACACTTTCTCATCTTATACAACCACACCACCATTTTTAGAATTTATTAACCCTATATTTTTCTACTAAGGTTTTGAAAAAATTTCTTTGATGTAAGGGAAAACCTTCACTATTTCACATAATGTTATACATAGTTTTAGTTTTACATTCTTTCACATAAGGGATATGTATATATTTTTGTTTGTTTCTCTTCATATCGTATCACACATTGTTGTCTATCATCTTTCTAGATATATTTTTCTTCTACATCTTATTTTATTGTATCTCCCCACACCTGCATCTCATCATAAATGCATCTCGTCATGCAAATATTACAATCTATGTATTTTTTTAGTAATGGATAGAACAAAAATTAAAATGGGAGTCACCAATGAACCTATCAAGAGGAAATTGATTGACTTTTTTAGTGAAAAATTTAATGTCAACAATCATATTTTAGGTGACATCCCTTCTTAAAACTAGATGTATGGTATTTTTTTAATGACAGTTAGTGACTATATGCCCATGGTTTTGCTTCTTTGTAGCTTATAAAATACCCCATACCATTCACCCAATATGGTTTTTGGACCAATGTGGAATCATTGAAAAAATGAATGTAAACATGGATGACAACCTTCAATAATTCCAATTTATGCATTTAAAAAGTTGGTTGAAGGTATGGGAGCAATGGGAAAAGATTAGAAAAGACAGGGAGGACAACCTCATGGAAAGCATTGAAGGAATGATTGCAACCATTTACTCACTAAAAATGAGAACAATGACTTGAAGCTATGTGTTGAAACTCTTAGGAAAGACAAAATATATGCTCATATCTAACTTGATCGAACTGTGTCAATGAAATTATATGAAGCTCTTACAAGTTCTAGATATATTGATTTTAAAGTAGAGCTTACATGAATGTAATACAAAAAACACTTTATGAGGAATAAATTAGAGTGCCAAAATTTCCATTCCATTTCATGAGTTTCCCACCAACAACATACATGCATCATAACTCCAATTAGAATTAAGATGAGTATAATTAGTGGCTTGATTTAGTGTGGTTCACTGCCATCCAGTTTTTAACTTTCATCTGTGTGGGCGGGAGGGGGTAAGGTGTTAATTTGGACCCTTTATTGTATTGTATTTAGAGTATGTTGCCTTTGTACTTCAAAAACAACACAAAAATGATATTTTTCCATTTAGTAATATCTTTTTAATTTGATGTTGGATTTTTTCCTTAATACTCTATAATTTCAATTTTAAAATCATCTTAGTATCATATCTCAATGTTTCATGATTAAACATTTTTTTATTCACACTACTTGTGGCTCAATGTTCTGTGCTTAAAATATTATTTTATTTCATACATTTTAAGCACAAAAAAGTATGATAGAATTATCAAAATCTAATTACCCATATGAAATCAAAAGATATCATTCTTTCCTTGTAATACCATGCATATAGATGCAACATTTTAATTGTCAACAACATAATGGAAATTTAAACAGAGATGCATAACTATATATACATGGAATAAATAATGATAATAAAAAATGTGGAGTATTTACTAAACCATTAAATTTTATTGAAAATGTTTAATTTCTTTCAATCTTAGTCAATCAATCACATCCATAATTTAGCCTTGACTCCTTCCATAGAGTCACTAATAAGGTTGATGTCCAAAAATAGATTTAAATATGTATTTATAAAACAAAATATCATTACAAAATATGAGAGATAATGAGCCTTTGTAGTTTAGGAACATTAAATACATTTAAAATCTTGTACAACCTAAAAATTTAGTTCAAGGTTTGTACATCCTTCTTCAGGGAAACTTTTATTATCTCTTATAAATAATGTGGTAATTTTATTGTGTTTATTCCAAGCAAATGAAGACTTTTGACATTGGTATCATCACTAAACCAAACATCATCATATTTAACTAAACCTAAAACTAATCCACAAGAAATATATTTCAATAAATACACATACTATAATAGAAACATAAATGGAAACACCGCAGACAATAATTGCATTTCCTAGTAGTACACCCAAATTTGATTCATATCACTACAAAATGTCAAGAAGGGACATTGAAATCAAATAGAGCAATTTTAGAATAATAAGAAGACACCACTAGGCCATAATTTTTGTTTCAAACCTCATTTTAATATCAATTGTTATTTTTTTAACATTTTGAATCTTCCCTATCTAAATCCTCCTAAAAAATAGCATGATTTGATCACCATTTAATTTTGGTAAGGAACCATGCATATTTGTTTTTTTTTGGTGCATTCTTGTGGATTTCCATAGTCTTAAAAAAATCTCTTGAATGTTATATAGTGGTCCTGTAACCTTCTTCTAATCATTGTAAATTTTGTACATGGTTATGATTGACCTCATTATTATTAAATATTGACTTTTCTTGAAACATGTTACAACCATATTCAATAATATTCTCAATGAAATTGATACACATCATATTAATTAGAAGATTAAGAAGGGTTTTGACTAGAAGTTCATGGATTGTGAGAATTTGGGGATCATTGATATCCTCCGTATCACTGGAAACATTTTCATTTATAGGAAGATTGAAAACATTATCATCGACAAGGTCCGTAAAAGTGTTATTAGAAACAACATTTCTTATTGAATAGAATGGAACATTATTTCTTGAATAAAATTCCTTTTCCTTTTTATTTCTCAAATCAATAACTTTAAATATATTATTTCATGTTAGGATAAAATAAAACATAGATTTATCCCCAAATTGCATACAAGAGAAACTATGAAATGAATCAATTAAACATATAGAAAATAATCATAAACATGCACAAAATAGGAGACACTAGATTTAACGTGGTTCACCCAAGATTGGATACATCCACCAAACTTATCTAGTATATTATTTCCAACAATACAAGGGAGAAACAAATCTTACAACAAAACCTGTTACACCTCTCTACCTCTTTCTGCCTCCTCTTTGTGTGCAATCTCCCTTATTTTAATCTCATCTATGAATCAATACATTTTAGGTGAAAAACCACCTAAACATAACCTCTATCATTAGATCTAGAAACCTTTAATCAATGGGCTAGATTGACTATGAAATTACAATTTTACAAGGTAATTTTAATAAAAAATTTGCTTCAGGAGTGTTTCCCCCCTTGCAACCCCCCACGCCATCATGGATGATATTATTAAATGCAATAACTTTATATAACACAAACTACATAAAACAAGACAAACATAAGTGTTATTTAATAAAAATAATAAAGTTTCAAATTTGGAGATCCACAAGTACCTTATAAACATTTTTTCCATACATGGATTCCATTTAAAGTATACTATTAAGTGCATACTTCAACATGCACTCGCATTTATAGGAAGCTAGAGGCTTAATATTAAGGATTGTTCGTTCATTCCTATTTTTTTGAAATATTCATACATAAATATTTTTTTGGTAATTTAGTGACAAAATTTCTAACACTATCCACATAATTGAGCTCAAATTTTCATTTCACTTCTTTAATCCTTCCCTCAATATTAAGGATATCATATTTGCTCATGAAATCACCCCTCTTTGTATGGGAATCTCACAATGTGAGTTTCACATGGACCATTTCAAAATTCTTTTTGTGAATAATTTCAAGGGTCATGACTAACAACACCAATCTCTCCATATAATCCTTCAATGCACCATTTCTACATGGATCCAAAGAATAGTGACTACCTATGAACTCATCAATCTCTTTCCCATGGAAAATTATATCCTCATGATATCTATGGTCTACCTTGTTATATGTAATCAAATCTTTTCTTTCTTCGTCACTAGCATATAGATGGGAAAATGGCATTGGCATCCATAAAAAAAATGGATACAGTGAAGTCGATTGTTAGTACCAAACTTCACAACCCTAAAAAATGTCATAATTCACCTCATCTTAGAATTTATAATCCTTTAAATATACATACACCAATAATTGTATTAAATATACATAAGTTAGGATATCATAAAATATTCCAAATCATATTTTTTTTAAATTATATTTCAAGACACCATACTCATATATTTATTAGAGAGATCTACAACTCTTAATTTTTTATAGGTCAAATGGCACATGATTGAATTTAATAGCATAAATGCAAAATGTGGTGGGATACTCTAGTTTCTTACATTTACCACTTAGGAAATCATCTATACCATATCTTTGTATCTAGGTGACAATATCTTTCTCTTTGCCCTAATTATCATTCACCTCACTCGAATCCATTTCCTTGGATGAAAAATCTCCAAGCTAGGGATTTTACACTGGAAGAGTTTTAAAAACACTTCCACTTTAAACCCATATATGAAGTGAGCATGAAAAATAAAATTTACACTCATAAGTTCTAAAAACCAACAACTTTACATTCAAAATAATGGACCTTCATTTACTTTTACTTTACAATATTATCTATTTTCTTATTAAAAAAATCAAAAATTGTACAAAGTTTTGCACCAAAAAAAAATTGTAACTTCAAGGAAAACAATACATTGAATTCTCATATATACCATTTTATATTTTAATTCATCGCACAATTTAAAGCAATCAATATATTTCATTACATGCATATCCATTGAAACATTAACAATGGTTCCCAATTTCAAATTCAAACTTTTTTCAAGATCTTTAAAAGGTTTCATTAATTTATGATACCAATTAAAAACTGACATAGTAAGTGGTCTTTAACTAGGGAGATCCATAAATTCATTGAATTTACACACATTTTTATACTCCTTATTAATCCCCAATAAATACTCCAACAGTATGCACAAAACACATATTATGATAATACCATACTAAAATATATATTTTTAATACATTAATATGCATGCCCTCCTGAGTCTACCTAAACTCTACTATAGAATTTAATTTTAGGCATTTCACATAATTTGATCAGCCATCATAGAGAACATGACATGCTCCTTATAAAAATGAAGTTTTTTTTTTAAAAAAAATTATTTATGTTATTGTTGATTTATATTCATTTATTACTCATTAGGTGGTAAAATAGTCCCAATAACATTGAGATCAACACAACCACTCATAGGTTTACTTAGTACAAATGATATTACTTGTATATGTTGTTATTATCAATCTATATTGAGTTTTTATTCACTATGTCATGAACTAGCCTAGTAATAGTAGGAAAAACACAACCAGTTTTTTTTAACCCACTTTCTATTTACTTTCACATTGGTAGCATAATAGACATTATTAATATGCACATCATAGAACTTTTGTATAAGTGACACTTTCATCTTTTGAATCAAAATTATCTTTGCATCTCTTACATGAGACTTATAGGGCATTTGGTTACACATTAATTTTTAAATGGTTTTAACCATCATAATATCTACATTATGCTTAAAAAGAATAAAAAGACAATCAATAATATTTGAGATACATAATATGATTCATTCAATTTTTTTCCTTTAGTGATTGGAGTATACTTTTAAAAGGTTTTTACTTCTTTTCCAGAACCATAAATAATATATAAATATTTTAAGCACTCAAATTTTGTATTATAACATACAGTTATACACATAGTCATATATTTGGTCCTTACTCCTATACCAAAAATAAATAAATATAACATGTGCATTTATAAACAATTTATTAAAAAATGACAATGTCAGACAATGAATTTTATGATGTTAACATCATTGTACTATAAAAAAAGAGTGTAATAAAACGTGCATTTCAATGTAAAATAAAACAACATAAATTGTCTAGTGGAAAATCAATGTTTTTTCATGCAATAACTTTTTTTAATAATGATAAGAAAATAATTATTCTTGTCATTGTGACAACTCTTAGTGGAGCTACTCTAGGAGGAATTTTTAATCATGAATGAGTTGGCAGGGTTTGAGGAAACAACTAAGATATAATATCAATAATTATTTTACTTTATGTTGTTTTAATTTCCACCCAATATATAGTTACATTTTAGATTGTATTTAATTAATCCTTCAACAACATATAATTGAAAAAAATCACACCATATATAGTTTAAAAAATTATACAACCAATATGTTGCATTGAATATCTATAATAAAATAAGGTAACAACATAAGGTAAAGAAATACTTACAAACATATAGATGTCAAACACATTGATGTATTTTTATGCAACATCTTCCTCCATCACGATGCTCATCTCAAGCGTAGGAAAAACAAGGGAATGTTTTTTCCTTTTTCTTGATAAAAAATAACAAAAATATGTCAAGTCAGATTACATTTGATTTCCTTGGAAATTTAATCCCTAAATAGGGGAAGTATAGATATAAAGATAGAAAAATGAATGGTGATGGAGATGTTAACGATGAGAAAAAAATTAACAAAGTAAAAATGGTGACAAGTTTGATCACATTTATGGGAACTACCAACTACATCAATAAAAATTGAAATGTATCAGCTAGATAAGGTGCTCCCATAACATCTATGCCAAATAAAACTAAGTAAAAATATATATTATTTTAATTTTTTTTGGTTCAGTTAGCATAACTTGACACTTTTTTTTGGGTAAGTAATGATGATGTTATTTATTACCATTTATAAAATAAAATAAAAATGTTAAACCCACACGTGAACTATTAAATAATTGGATAGGGTCAAGAACTTGTTTGACCCTTTTTAGAATTAGATAAACCATTCTTAAAAAGTAGGTCAATTAAAAAATTAAATGTATGATATTTTATTTTAGTTTTGAATTACAAAAATATTAAATAAAAAAAGTACAAAGCTAAATAGTATTTTGATTGCATAATCATGAAGAAGAAATAATACTTAGCTTATATGATGATGCACATATAGAATTAAGATGTACAGGTGTGTAAATAATTTTTATAATTTTCATAAACTAGTTGTCAGATTATATAAATATTCTTTATAGCTACCTAAACCCTTGTGTCACCTTGTGGATGCTTGCTTCAATAATACTATCTAAATCCTGATGCAACTGTCCTATACATAATGGTTTTTGTATCAAGATGTGATGGTTGTCACTAAAATTTTCACCCTTGGAGAGGTATTTCAACCTTTATTTAAATTGAGTGAAACATTGAATTACCTATAGGCATGTGGATTGCTTATAGTAGAGGTAAACCTCTATATTGAAAGGCTAGCTCCCTAGATTTATCTTTGATAGCTTATCACCTATACTACTAGCTTGTTTAGATGAAAAGAGATATAAGTAACATGAAAATAACATATTATAATGAGGTGATACACCAAGTTGATCTCCACTAGACTACCATATACTTGAACTCTGAAAGATGACTCACAAGACTAGCTTCAACATCCTAAAATGCTCTAACATAAGTGTTTAAAACATGAAGGTGATATGCATTTACTTCTCAAGGTGAATGAACAAGATGTTTGACTGTAGACACTAATTATATTATTTACACTTATAAATATAAAATGACACTAACTACACTTTATGTGACCTATTAGAGATAAGACTACTTGCACAAAACACGAAAGAGTAAAGTGAACAAAAGGATAGATGCTTATCACTTGTCATTCAAATATGCACTACTTCACACACTTACACAAGAAGTTATGAACTCAAAATATGATTGAAAATAATTATTTAAAGGTAAATATAGTATTCAAACTAGCAGGGATTCACCATACTAGGTGTGGATCTTACAAACTTAGCCAAAAGTGGCTACTTATATAGAGAAGTATGAAGAGAGAGAAAGAGGTGTGTGGTAGAAGAAGATTGCAAAGTGTTCATGGGAGTTAAAAGAAGAACATGAGATATGAGATAGTTCATAAGACTTCCAAGGCCATGTGTCTCACTCCTAAAGTATCTTTAACCTTTCAAGTGGCATAGAGGCTACAAAATTATTTGACACCTTAACTAACATCTTGGAAATTACCCTTATTTGCATGAAAGGAGTAAAAAATAGATCTTGAAGACATTAATTCACCTTGAAATTATATTAAACCACTAATTAAACATATGTCATGTCTTCATAAAATCCTTTGGCCTACCATTCCATCATTCAAGTGCATAGGTGTATTGAAATTCTTCATTTCCCATGCCTAGATTGGTCCAAGTGGCCCAAAACTCAAGTGCATATTCTTCATCTCATATAAACTAGATGAATTTCCTTAAAATATGTTATCAGGTCTGAAACTAATCATTTTGGTTCTTGGACCAACTCCCAAAAACTCATTTTGCTTCTTAAGCCCTCACTAGGCCTGGATTCATTATAGCCCTAAAATGATATAAACCTATATGTATAGAGTTTTAAGGGTTATATTGAGAAAAAATAGCATATTATAGGACCTAGTATGTCCTTACATCTCAATATAAATTTTCATCTTTAGACTCTGAGTGGAAACCTATTTTTCGCCTTTCTCTCTCTTGAATTAGGCCTCAATTAAGCCTCCTTACATTGGACCATTTTTGCTTTCTTTATACTTATGCCACATGTGTGAAATCACCCAAAATTGTTTTATTTAGTTTCCCTAGGCCATCACCAATCTCCATACCAATTTTAGGGTCTTGAGACCATGTGGAAGTATGTAAACCAAGATATGGCCTTACCACTTAGTCTCATTTTCAGCTTGTTTGAGACTGCCTTGGAAGATGGGCCTAGTTTTATCACCTCTATAACCTCCTATGTAATGTTTTGGTTTTTCATAGCTATGTAAAATTTAAAATTACCTCAACCCATGACTGGGAATATTTTCCCTTCTTAGAACACCTACAAAACACAAAAAAATGTAAAAATAGGGCATTTGTACCAATCTGTAGAAGTGACATCAGAATTAAAGTACATGTTAGTAACCTACATGGATTCATTAGATGTGCATTTGAGGCCTTTATGACTGATCACTATCAGGGTTTAAGAGAGGTTTATGGCATGTTTGGGGTCTTAATGATTGTTCATAAAGAACAAGTCATTAAATTACCTCCTTCCACTTGGAAAACCTTATTTATATACCCTTTAACTATTATAAAAGGCTTATAATCCCTTTGAAAGTGTGAGAAATGGTATGAGCATCTAATGTTGCTCTTCGAGTGGCTTGTTTAGTGTTCTTGAAGCTAGAGAGAGGTCAAGATGAGTTTTGGGTTTCAAATCTCCATCTTACTATTTTGAGAGGCTCAAAAAACTATTAAAAATATCTATACATTATTATACATTCATTGGAATTATTCATTACCCCTCTATATGATTAGGGTACACTAGTCAGGGTGTTGGAGTTTAAGGCCTATCTCTTTCTTCCTAGCCCTCAAGGGCACTTGGCTGGAAACCTAAACTGTGTATCTATCTAAAAATGTAGGGCGACCTCATATATGACTTTTAACTTCATCAATATCTCCCCATGAGGTACGTAAACTTGATTTGTGCCTTTAAGCTCAAGTGGACTCCTAAGTCTCATGGTTTCCCCTTGCCCAAGGAGTGGGCCAGGTCTAAGACAAAATTATGGATATGAACACTATTATTATGACCTAAATTAGAAAATTTATGTCTTTTTAAAATCATAACCACTAAATACACCAAATTTCAAGGCATGGTCACACATATAGAGACCTCAACTCTTCAATTTCTCAAGACTAGTTGAAGCTTGCTAGTGACTGTGTGATAAATAAGCTTCATTAAGTCTTAGACTATGTTTTAAACTTTTCATATTTTAAACATACTTGAGTAGTTATATTGAGGTGTTGAAAAAAATATGACAACACTAACAAAATATCTTTCATCTTTATAGACTCCTCTTCAGTTCTCACCTTTATCAAAACAAGCAAAACATTAAAAATAGACCTCTAAGTTATGTTGAATATGCATGAGTTTAGAACTTAGTTAGTATCATCTTAACTTTTCTAAAATTTTAGTTTTATAATGAACTTATGTGCCTTTGTGATCTGATGGAGATAGACCTCAGTATCTCTCTATATCCTTGCTCTTTACTTCTCACTTAAACCTTGAGACTAGCCTGTATGTGTATAGCCTATAGGTGCTTATGAATCATTTGACTATCATTTGAGTTTCAGACCTCATATACTAAAAAATTAAATTTCCTCTAATTATTATTAAACCTGTGTTGAGTCTCAAATTAGTTTAAAACAACTCCAAACATTGTTATGTCTGCTTCTATTTAGGTTGAAAGTTGAATGGTTTATATTAAGGACCTATAGGTGACTGTGTAGGACATGTGACTGTGCATTGGGTTTGATACTTCACCTCTACCTTAATGGTATTTTCAAATATTCTTGAACATGTTTATAGTCCCAATTAGGTTTGAACATCTTTTCAACACCCCCATTACCTCTCTTAGGTTTGATACTAGCCCATCTCTCTAGTATCTTGTAGGTGACTATTTAGTCACTTGACTGTGCATATGGTTTAGAAACCTCACTCTTAGTTTAGTGACCTAATTTAATACACTTTGAACCTACCTGAAGTTATAACTAGTTTCAAACCTTATGCCATATATGTTTTTCCTCTCATTTAGGCTTGATAATGAAACTGACCCTCTAAGCCACTTGTAGGTAATGTTTAGAACACTTGATTTCATACTTTGTGATTATCACTTACAAACTAGTCTTTTCACTTTCCCTAATGCTTGAAGATATTGACCAATGGAGTTTTTCCATTATCACTATAGGGTCTACAAATTATTCTATGACATTTTCCAATCATATTTCTCTTATTATCAAGTATGCAGTATTGTAGGTGACTGTAGGAGAGAGATAAAGGGTGTTGACTGCATATTGAAAGCTTGAACCATTTGATTTTGGACAATGAGTGGCATACTGCTCCTTGATGAATCAAATCACTATCTATACTTTGTGTTATATTCAAACCTTCCATATCCTAGTTTCACTTTGTGTTTGAGAGTAATGACCATGCTCCAAAATGAGGACCTATGAGCTTGAGACTTGTAGGTCTCATTTGAATATATAGGATATAAAAATTATCTTTACTAAGTCCTTAGACCTATCAAAATTATGCAAATTGATACCCCTCACCATATCATTAATCAATTGTTCACAAAACTCAAGATGAACATCATAGTCACCCTCAACATTCCTTACAGTCTTATAAGATTGCATACAATTATTCTATTGCACAAGCCTATGAGTTTTGAATTAGATCATTCTAGTTAGTTAGAAGCAACTTGGTGGTGGAAGTGAGATATATATATATATATATATATATATATATATATATATATATATATATATATATATAATTTAATACATTAATATATGTATTAGGCTTCTCTCTTGAACATCTTCCATTTATTCTTATAGTCTGTACAACATGTATTTGAAGGAAATAACTATGAAATCTCATTTGAAGATGCATTAAACTTCCATATTGAACCTCTAATGTTTCAAAATGTGAAATTTGATCTCAATAACTTCACACTATTATATGTTACTAGTGTTTGAGCCAAAATGATAGTCAAATCTCTATCATATTATTCAAACACAGACTATGTCTCCCAAAGAGCATCACACTTAAAGAAGATGGACGAAAACATATTTTAGAAAAAATAATACTGAATCATGAAAGTTTTGGAGTTTACATGATCAATTAATCACTATAAATCTCTGAGAATCGCTACCATGAAGATAAAAGAGAGACTTGCAAAAGAATTGTCTGAAATAGCTTGTACACTAAAGCATTCTTCCTCCAAGTGAAATAAACTCATAGAGATTATTTGGATGATGAAAACACCATTAAATGAAGATAAAACACCTATAAAAACCACCTTAAAAATAATTCTTCTCCATTTATTTATAAGCTAAAGAAATAGGTGCAAGAATAGACCCCTCTTGGATGAATAGGCCATAGTGACCTACTATCACTCTTAACGATTGTTCATAAATAAGAGTCCACCAATATATTAAAAAACTAGACTAATTTAAATCTTAATATTACCCATAACAATGGACAAATTTTCATATCCTAACTCTATCTCTCTTGGTCATACCATTCAATGCAAATTTGCCTTCTTTGGCTTGTGAAGGCAGTGATGGAGGAAAAAGGTAGTTTGGACTATCAATATTACCTAAAACTTTGTCCTAAGATGTAAAATGATCTTATGGATCCTAATAAACACTTATAAACCATTTTCAACTGAGAACTAATCTTAAAAGGCCATACAAATGCTTGACAAGTGTTCTTTTGCCAATATTAGGCATTGAACTATGGATTTTTTCACACTCTAACTATTCTTGAACCTTATCTAAATTTTTTATAACACTATTGTTATTTTTTATATTCCTAAAATGTTCTCTCATTGAGGTGGCATGTCCAACTCTTCTTCATGGGCCAAAAGGTGGCCAAAAAGTGATTTTTTGCATATAAAAGCCAAATAAATATTAGAGCATGATAATGTGATATAAATTACGTCCATTTAACCTTTTTAAATTAATTTATCCCATAATATACTTTTTACCAATTTTGAATATATAATACCTTGTACTTGACCATAGGACTAGATAAGTGAACCTAAGACTAGAACGTGGACAATGTTAGATAAGGATACATATGACCATACGGGACTATTTAGGACCACTAGAGACCATAACAAACATTAGACACATATATATTATTTTAAACTATATGGGGTGACTCAAATTTGACTTGGGGTAAAATTTGGTCACCATTCTTGATAATTCACAGGGGTATCATGCCTATAATGGTAATGGACCAGTTGCCTTCTCCTTCCATTAGGCTATGGAGTCACTCTTATGCTCAATCTTAAACTAATATGCCTTATAAATATTTCAAACTCACACACAAGACACCACAAGAAGGAAAGACAAATTATTCTCAAATAATTCAGGGAAAACACTCATAAAAGACGCAAATAACACACCTATCCTAATATATATAAACCTCAAAAGATGTTTGAGGTGATAAAACACTTTCTATTTCTTTAACCATGATAAAAAAGAATGCTCCTTGAGTCAAAACTACTCCATAAAAGTAAGTCACCATATGATGGATGCTTGTTGAATTTTTCTTTCATGTGAAGACGATCAAAGGACTTACTAATTATATGACCTTTGATAACTAAAAGTAAACCATTTGAAACTCCATGGAATGGTCCTCCTAGTTGTCCATTAGGACTTCTTAATAATGCAACTTGCGTGATCTCATTGATGATCATTTGATGCTCTTCATTCTGCTCCTTGGGAAACATGAAATTTGTCTCAACTTCACCTTCCTATAAACCATGATGGCATTGATGTTTAGAGCTCTCGTGTTTGTCTTTTTATTGGCCCATGATGTATGCAAGTGATTCAACATCAAATTGAGGTTTAGGCTGCTCCTAAACCTCAAACACTTATACCTTGGTCTGATTGAACTCTCACAATATTTCATCCTACTTGATAGTGACTTAAACCCCTTTGTAATTTTCAATATGTCCATCAATGACCTTATTCTCAAGCTCATTCTTCTTTTGAGGAAGGGTTGACTTACTCACATATTCAAACTCCTAAACTATGGAATGAAATTGATGCCATAAGTCATCATATTTTTTATGACTATCACATCCATGAAGTTCTCCCTTTTAATCAGGCATAATTTCACCATCTTACTTATCATCATGCTCTATCACACTTTGAAACTCATCATCATCATCATACATATGAATAAGATAGTTAGCCTCAGCAGCTTATTGAAATGGATCATCAAGGCCTACCTCAAAATGTTCATCACCTTCATCATGAATGATGTATGTGCTAAGGTTTTTCCCTTCAATGAAATTATAGGAATCATATGCATATGTTTTAGCACCATATTCATCTATAAATAGATCAAATATACCTTCAAGTTTGGAAGATGCTCCATCATCTATGATATGTTATTCTTCTTCATGGATACTACAATTCATATTAAAGCTAGCTTCCACATATGGCTTAATATGAAACTTGGATAATGTCAATGTTATAATAGTCATTTTTACTCCATACCTTGTTCTAAAGTCCAAGAAATACCAATCATCATAAAGATATCCTCCTATATTGTCAGTGAAGTCCCTTGATAGGCAAATAGCAAAGTGTGCAAGTAGATCTACCTTATGTCTTACAAATTTGGAAAGCTTGGATAGTCATGAAATAATATATTCAAAATTTTGATAATCCCTACTGACTTAGTTGGTGTCCCATCAAGTTACAATACTCCTTTGCTATATGGTTCATATTTCAAGCCCAACCTATCTGGAACTAGCTTGGGCATAACTGAAGTACTTACCCCACTATCCACAATTCAATTATAGACTAGTTTCTCTCCCACAATGAGGGTGAGATATAAAGGTTGGGAATTTTCATATTTGGTGGAGGGTTTAACAATAGGGGTAGGTGCATTTTTTAGGGATAAACTAGAATGTATTGATTGTTGAGAACTGATATGAAGTTGGAATAGTTGATCTTGAAGTAATTCCTTTTGATCAGGCATGTGAAGTACTTCCCAAAGATATATACTAGTCTTTGTAATCTTCAAATAATCAATGATACTAAAAGAATAAACACTCACCTTTTATTTCATCCTTGTATGCAATGAAGTGTCTTGAGATTGAGGCAATTAATATTGAGTCACCCTTCCCAAGTTCTGATTTTGAATAGGTACAGGTGTTGTATAGGCTTCCACATATACATTCACACCATGTGGCCTTGAAGGAGTGTTATTTGAAGTTGTATTCACATCTTGAACATCTCCCAAGGATCTTATCTTTGACCTTGTGTTGGCTGAAACTGAAGTACTCTTATTTAAGACAAGTGTATCATCCACTTAAAAGTTTTCCAAGCTCACTCCTTGGTTGCCATACTCTCCATTTGATTTTTCTTGCATGAAGGTCTCATATTTTGTTGTCAATTTAGGGGTAAGCCTTCTTTGAAAAATTAAAACTTGCACTTCACCCTCATAATCATTAATTAACTATCCTTGAGGCTCCCATTCTTCTCCTTGAACTAGGTTGCTATAGACTGCAAACATAACTCTTGTGGTGAGAGCATAATAAGGATTATAGGTATTGGGTGGCCTATTGAAGTTAGGCTAACCTTGTCCCCTATATTGACCATTATAATGAGGTGGAAACATATTTTATTATGTAGGGTAGTATTAGGGGTTTTGGTGAGCTCCAAATTGTTGATTTGACTACCTAACTTGAGTTTTTAAGGCCTTGTACTTTGCTTCCTAATCAATCGTATCTTTTGATTGCTTTGGGAAGGCTCTAGACTTGTTGTTTGAACTTGAAATTGGAGAAAGACTTGGAAGATTAGCATAAATTTTAGACAATATGGGCATAGGGACTTTTGGAGGGAGTATTCCTACTTGGATCAAACCATTCGTAGATCTAATGGTTGTCAGAGGCTTTAGGAAAAGTGTACCCACCCATGGACTGCAACATGATATCTATATCAATCTCAATATCTCTAAGGTATGTTTGGAAAAAAAAAAAACTTGCATGGGATCTCATGAGAGGTGGAATCCTATTCCATGTTCTTTGAAACTTCTCATTGAATTCATGCACGGTCTCTTTTGGTTCTCTATGAATGACATTTAGCTAATGTATGAGTGATGTATGATCACTTTTATCTTCAAACCTTTGAGTCAAAAACTCCCCAAACTCATCCCAAGTAATGATATATCCTCATGGCAATGTTCTATACCAATCAAGGGCTTTTCCCCTAAGAGACATGGAAAGTAATTTGATTACAATGTTAATTTTAGTGACATCATGAAAATTTCATAAGTTGGATATGTCTCTAATATGCTCACTTTGGGTGATAGGACCTTCCCCATTAAAGGTGGGAACACTCTTGGTGGCATTGGGAGGGATATCATCATAAGCATTGAGGTTTATAGGATTTTCAATATTGAAGGATGGGAAAGCATGTTCTCTATCCATGTTTCCCTCAAATTTCTCTTCAATATCTTTCTCTTCTTGACTTTCAAAATCTTCTTGTTCTTCAAATGTCAAATGTCAAGATGGGCTCGGGGTACTAAAATTCAAGAAGTTCAAGTTGAGGGAGTGGAATTATAGGATTGTTACTTCTACTAGTAGTTGACCTACTAAGGACCATGAAGCATGAAAAAAACAAATAATAAAACTTGGTCTACAACCAGATGTTATCTCTAATGGAGTCTCTAAATGCTAAGTAGAACACATTTATGTAGTTGTGAGGTTGTCAAGACTAGCATTCACCTTGACAAGATGTGCTTAGGACAATAGTCCCACCAGGCATGCCAGAATTGTTGTCACTCAATTTTTCACCCTTAGATAGGTAGATAAATATTTCTAAAAATTTATTGAAACATTAGATTACATATAGTCCTATGGGTTTCCTAAATCAAAGGTAAACCTCTAGATTGAAGGGCTAGTTCCCTAGATTTGTCTTTGATAGCTTATCACCTATACTACTTACTTGCTTGGATGAAAAGATATATAAATAACATATTATAATGAAGTTATACACTAATTTTATCTCTAGTAGACTACCAAATACTTTCACTATGAAATATGACTCATAAGACTAGCTTTAATATCCTAAATTTCTCTAACATAAGTGTTTCAAACATGAATGTGATATGCATTGCACTTCTCAAGATGAATGAATAAAAGATCTAATTGTAGACACTAATATTTACACTTATAGATAGACAAGGACACTAACTAAACTTCATGTGACTTGTTAGAGAGTAGACTACTTGTACAAAATATAAAAGAGTAAGTGAACACAAGGATAGATGATTATCACTTTTAATTCAACTATGACATACTTCACACACTTACACAAGAATATATGAACTCAAAACTAGATTTAAAATATTAATTCAAAGGAAAATATAGTATTCAAGCTAGCAGGGCTTCACCATACCAGGTGTGGATCTTAAAAACATAGCCAAAAGTGGTAACTTATATAGAGAACTGTAGAGAGAGAGAGAGAGAGAGAGAGAGAGAGAGAGAGAGAGAGAGAGAGAGAGAGAGAGAGAGAGAGAGAGAGAGAGAGAGAGAGAGAGAGAGAGAGAGAGAGGGGTGACAGAAGAATATTGACAAATTTCCATGAGATTTAAAATAATAATAATAAGAGTTTTGAGATATACTAATATATTTATATTCCATTTTCATCACTCTTAAATCATCTTCAACATTCTAAGTGGTATAGAGGTTACAAACTTGCTTAACACCTTGACTAGCATCTTGGAAACTACCCTTCTTTGCATGAAAAGAGTGATAAATGGGCATTCCAAACATGAAATAACCTTAAACTAATCTGAAACCACTCATTTAAAATTTTACATGCCTTAATAAACTCCTCTGGCCAAACATTCCATCATTCAAGTGCATAGGTTTTTTGAAACTCTTCATTTCCCATGCCTATATTAGTCCAAGTGGACCAAAACTCAAGTGCATATTATTAAACTCATTTAAAAAATATAAATTTCCATAAAATATTTTATCAGGTCTAAAAAAAACTATTTTGGTTTAAGGACAAACTCCCAAGAACTCATTTTTCTTCTTAAGCCCTCACTAGGCCTAATTTTTTTGTAGCCTTAAAACTTGTAAACCTCCTTGTTTAGGGAGTTGTACAGATAATATTGGGAAAAAAATGAAATATTATAGGACCCAATATGGCCTAATATCTCCTTACAAATTTTCATCTTTAGACACTAAGTATAAACCCATTTTTTCCTTTCTCTCTCTTGAATTAGGCCTTAATTATGCATCCTTGCTTAAGGCCTATTTGGGGTCTTAATGATTTTTCACAAATAAAAGATAATTAAATTGTTTAAAAATTTGGAAAATAATATTTATATACCCCTTAAACTATTCTGAAATTATTATACTCCCATGCAAATTTTGAGAACCAGTATGAGCATCTGAAGTTGTGCTTCAAGTGGCTTGCTTAATGTTCTTGAGATTAGAAAGAGGTCAAGTTGAGTTTTGGTTTCAAATATATATATTACTATTTTTATATGATTATAAACATAAAAAAAACCATTTTACATGATTTTACATGCCTTTTAAATATACATTACAGCTCTATATGCTCAGGGTATATTGGTTAGGGTGTTGGGTTTAAGACCTATCTCTTTCTTGTTAGCCCTCAAGGGTACTTGGATGGAAAACTAAAATATTTTTCCACCTGAGAATACATGGAGACATCCTCAATTACTTTTCTCTACCTCAATAATGGAAACTTGTTTTGTTCCTTTAAACTCAAGTGGACTCCTAAGCCTCATGGCTACCCCTTGCCCAAAGAGTGGGCCAGGTCTAAGACAAAATAGTGGATATGTGCACTATTATTATGACCTAAATTAGATAATGTATGTATTTTTAAATTCATAACCACCATATATGCCAAATTTCAAGGCATGGTCACACTTATAGATAACTCAACACTTTAATTTCTCAAGACTAGTTATAGCCCATTAGTTATATTTCATTTTTTAAAACACTATTATAACACTCACCAAATATCTTTCATATTTCTAGACTCCTATTTAGTTCTCACCTTTTTTAAAACAAGCAAAACACTCAAAAATAAACTTGTAGGTTATGCTGACTTTACATGAGGTTAGAACTCAGTTTGGTTCATATTTAATTTTATTAATTTTTGGTTTTATTAACTTTATGATATGAATGAGATATACCTTAGTGTCTCTCTATATCCTTGCTCTTTAATTCTCACTTAAACCTTGAGACCAGCCTATATGTGCATAGCTGGTAGGTATTTATGAATCACTTGACTATCATTTTAGTTTGAGACCTTAACTAATACACAAAATACTTTCCTATAAATATTATTGAAACTATGTTGAGTCTCAAATTATTTTAAAACAACTCTAAACACTTCTCTCCCCTCTTCCATTTAGGCTAAAAGTGGAATGGTTTACACTAAGGCCCTGTAGGTGATTGTGTAGGACATGTGATTGTGCATTAGATTTGAGACTTCACCTCTACCTTAATGGTCTTCTCCAATAGTATTCAACATGTCTACAGTCCCAATTAGTTTTTAAAATATCTTAAACAACCCTATTATCTCTCTTATTTTTTATATTATCCCATCTCTCTAGCAACCTATAGGTGACTATTTAGTCACTTGACTATGCATAGCGTTTAGAAACCTCAATATTAGCTTAGTGAAATACTTCAATAGACTTTGAACCTTACTAAAGTTCCAAATAGTTTAAAACCCTATGCCATAAATGATCTACCTCTCCTTTAGTCCTAAGAATGAAAACTGACCCTCTAAGCCACATGTAGGTAATGTTTTAGAACACTTGATTGCATACCTTGTGATTATCACTTGGAAACTCATATTTTCACTATCCCTTATGCCTTAAGATCTCAACCAAAGGATTTATTTTGTTATCACTACAGAATCTTCAAATTATTCTATGACACTTTCCAATCATTTTTCACTTCTCATCAAGTATGCAGTATTATAAGTGATTATAGGAGAGAGCTAGAGGGTTTTAATTGCATATTAAAATATTGGACCATTTGATTTTTGATAGTGAGTGGCCTAGTGTTCCTTGATGATTTGAATCATTTTATTTACTTTGTGTTACAATCAAACCTTCCCTATCCTAGTTTCACTTTATGTTGGAGATTAATGACCATGCTCCAAAATAAGGACCTATAGGCTTGAGGCTTATAGGTCTCATTTGACTATATAGGATATAAAAGCTATCTTTCCTAAGTCCTTAGACTTGTCAACATTATTCAAATCAATACCCATCCTTATATCATTACTTAATGGTTCACATAACTCAAGACAAGCATCATAGTCACCCTCAACTTACCTTATAGTCCTATACAGACTGCATACAATCATTCTAATGTATAAACTATGAGTTGTGAATTAGAGCATTATAATCAACTAGAAGTAACTTGATTGTGGTAGTGAGGTATATATAGATAATTACATACATGTACATATGTATTATTCCTTTTCATGACTCTTGAACATATTCCATTTATTCTTATAGTCTGTATAACATGCATTTGAAGGAAATAAATGTGAACTCTCATTTAAAGGTGCATTAAACTACCATCTTGAACCTCTCATGCTTAAACATGTGCAATGTGATCTCAATAACTTCAAAATATGATATATTACTAGTTTTTGAGCCAAAACGGTAGTCAAATCTCCATCAAACTATTCAAACATAGACTATGTCTCCTAAAGAGCATCACACTTGAAGAAGATGGACCAAAACACATTTGAGACAAAAGAATAATGAATCCATGAAACTGAGGGAGTTTCATGATTAATGAATCACCATAAATATATAATAATCAATACCATGAAGATAAAAGAGAAACTTACATAGAATCACAATGAAAGGTAAACATAATACCTATAAAAATCACCCTCAAAATCATTATTCTCCATCAATTTTTGAGCTAGAGAAATGGGTACAAGAACAAACCCCACTCTGATGAATAGGCCATAAATGACCTATTACCACTCTTAATGATCGTTTATAAAGAAAAATCTACCAATATGCAAAAAACTTCCACTAATTTCAATATTATTAGGACCCCTAACAATAGAAAAGTTTTAGATCCTAACTCTCTCTCTCTCTCTTGGCCATACCATTCAATGCAAATTTGCCTTCCTAGGCTTGTGAAGGCAACGATAGAGGAGAAAAGTAGTTAGAGTGTCAGTTTGACCTAAAACTTGGTCCAAAGAGGTAAAATTATCTAAGGGATCCCAATAGACACTTATAAACCATTTTTATCTAAAAACTAATCTTGCAAGGCCATACAAGTTCTTTAAAAGTGTCCTTTTTCCAAGATTAGGCATTGAACTATAGGTTCTATCAGAATCTGACTATTCCTAAACCTTATCTGACTTTTTTTTAACACCAGGGGTGTTTGGAATCTTCCAAAAACTTTCTCTCATTGAGTTGGCTTGTCTAACTCTTCTTCATGGGCCAAAAGGTGGCCAAAAAGTGTTTTTTTGCATATATAAGCCAAATAAATGTTAGAACATGATAATATGATATAAAATATGTCTAATTAACCTTTTTAAATGAATTTAGACCATAATATACCTTTTACCAATTTTGAATATATAAGACCTTATACTTGAACATAGGATTAGACAAGTGAATCTAAGACCAGAACATGGACAATGTTAGATAAGGATACATATGACCATATGGGACTATTTAGGACCATTAGAGACCATGACAAGACCATGAGAAACATTATATACTTTTATGAATTTTTAAACTATAGTGGGTGACCCAAATTTGACTTAGGGTCAAATTTGGTCAATAGTGACTACCTACATTTTTTTGAGTTTTTTTTGCCTTTCATCTGATGTATTTATATATCACACATAGGGTATTAATGACTTTTTTTCTCAAACTCTATCTCTCCACCTTAGTTTGGGTTACCTTGCCAAAAATGGGTTAGTGGGCTCATAGTGTCAATTTGATCTCAAATACCCCTTTGTCAATGAATGCTACCGACATAGCCAATACTCCAAGGAGGACGCTAAACTTATGTAGTTTTCCCCTATGTGTGGTAATGTGTGTGCATAAAGGTGCAATATACTATATGACAATGCATGTAGTGATATAAATTATAACTTGACAAATATGTATCATGGTTTGTCTTTAATTTTTTTAGACTTCTAGTATGATTGATCCTATGCTTAATATGCAAATAAAGGTGAATAGTGTAGAATAACTTAGTTGTGTAATTGATTGATTGAGCTTAAATGTGTGATTATATGATCATTGTTATATTTTTTATAGATGAATAAAGAGTATGATTTTTATTCTATTTATACTAGCCATTTTAAAATAACCATCATGGAAGGATTAATGGCATTATTAGGCTAAGCTATACACTTCAAAAGATTTTAAAATTTGAGTGTTTGTAAGGTAAGGACACTGGTGTTACAGTAGGGATAGTAGTCAATGTTATTGTCATGTCTTGAACACAACTATCTAGGATGAAGGAAATTTTGAGAAGGTTATGTGACTGACTTTGAATGATATATAATAGATTTTATATGTTTTGTGGTTATAGGTGATCTAGATAATCATAATAATTAGGGTTGGAGTAATGAGTAAGTAATTAGACCTACTGAGGTGGCAAGTGTGATCTTTTTGGCTATGAGGAAGGTCAAAATGAAGGCTAGAGCCTTGAAATATATTTTTAAAATGTACAAGACTCTTTTAACATATAAATATAGATTTAAAAATCTACATTTTCCCACCCCCTCCCCCTTTAATTTGGTAATGCATAAGAATGAAATTGCTAAGTTAAAAGAAAGATAGTGTACCATTGTGTGTAGAACACACCTTGTCTTTGCTTGAGCTGACTTGAATTTGTTGTATGTGAATGACCTAAAACCAAGAGCATGTTTCAAGTGTAAGTATTCCACATAATCTGAAATTTTAATCATTTTAAAATACTTGAAATAAAGAGAGCAAAGAATGAGTACACATATGTGTTGATGCAACCATGTTGCTCCTTAGTAGTTTGTCCTGGTAAACATACTTTATAGCTAGATCATTGTAGATAGGTTCAAAACTAAACCTTGACAATATAAAGAGGGTAATTTAAGGGTGATCATGCCCCTAATTTGGTACAAGGATAAATTATGTTGAGTCTATTGAGAGCATAGAATCTCAATTATACAACTTAAGTATAACCAATCTAGCCAATCTATCCAATTTATCCAATCTCACCTAAGTCAAATGGTGTAACAATATCAACCCATAAAAATATCATCATCTTTTTAATTATATCAATAATCTTGATTGCACTAATAAAAAAGAGCCAACTATTACATCAGATAAAATCCTAAATGGTGCATCATGGTAAGGTTAGTGCATAAATGTAAGTGTATCTATAATTTGGTGCATGTACACCTTGAATATGTCTCAAGATGAAGTATATATCTAAATGTAACCTCTAATCTATAGCATGTATATAATATATATCAAAAATATAAAAATCCTTGTCCCAAATATGTGCCCAATACATAGAATTTTATCCCAAATGTATATTTCAATCATGTAAACTATGTAAACTAAATCAAGTTATGCTCATTATGTTAATTGTATGTATGTGGAGTCATGTCTTGTATGACTTTCCCCAATGATACCTCCCACACACTCTTTTGATTTGAGGGGATTGCAAAAGTGATAATCACATTATCTCAAAAGACTATGTCGTATCTGTATGAATCATGTAGTAAATAAGCATATAGTAGTGTCATTTTGAGGTAAATATATCAATGAATATCATAGTATGCATACATAACAAGCCCTAAGATGCATGATAATAATCATGGAAATTTATAGAAGATAACAATATCGACAAACATTTAATCGCACATGCAAGAATACTCAAATGTCACACAAAGATGGGTCCAATGAGACCAAAAACAAGGGACATATTCAAATGTTGCACACTCAAGTGGAAGACATATGCAAATTTATACACATTAAATGAAAAATAAATACTTAGAGATATAATGATAAGTAAACTCAATAAAGTTAATGTAAATAAATTAAGAAGTGATAGATAAACAACTAGATAAGTTTGTTATACTAGTCCATGCATACATGTATTAGCAAAATGTCATGTATAATAGCAAATCAAATACACTATGTCAGATAATAACATGAGTATAGGCATGTGTAAGATATATGAGCTATGTGAGATAATATAAAATGATCATAAAATTATATAACCTATGTATATCATGATCATATAGAATAAAGATGCCCCCAACATAGTGTATCATGCTAGAAGAGGAAAGGTTTAACATATGCAAGTTTGAGATATCATCAATCTAATGTATGATTTTATCACACTCAAGTACTCATGAAACATATGCGTGTATATAAATTATATGATATATACTAACATAAAGTAAACAACATATTCATAATCTAGTAAACATGTGAAATGCTAAATATTATTAGTATTTTTAAATTTATTTGAATGTTTTTGTGTTTTTTGGAATATTTGATTTTTTTTTTATTTTAGAATTTTTTTATTTTTTTTAGAATTTTCATAATGTTTATTATCAAAAGTGAGATTTATCTATTATAGGATCACCACTATCAATTATGCATTGGATATGTTTATTTAGAGATAAACCATGATTGTTATGATGCCCATACATTCTATGATATTCACAATAATATTTTATTCTTATTAGAGGTTTTAAAGGAGGTAATGTGATCAAGTTGTGTGTAAGTAGTAGCCTTATAATCTCACTTTGAATTATATTAGCTTTTTTCATATTATGTAAATCAATTATTATAAATAGTTTATCTTTGAGCTCCTTATTTAGAAATGATCCATTGTTGGGCACAACATTGGTAGAAGATATAAATGTATGCATATGATTAACACATTTGAAATTTTGTGTGTGTGTGTGTGTGTGTGTGTGTGTGTGTGTCTGTGTGTGTGTGTGTGTGTGTGAGAGAGAGAGAGAGAGAGAGAGTGAAAACTACTTTTACAATGATGTGATCTTTGAGCTCAAATATTGGTTTTTCTTTTGAAACTCTTCTTTAGTGATGGTGACTTGATCTAAAAAAGCTTGACCAACACAAACCCTAGGTACCATATATTGCCTAATCATATTCCCACCATCAAGAGTAGTTGTGGGTAGAGGAGAGGTTTGAGGAAATGACACCTTAAATTGTGAAGGCATAATAGCATGGACCTAGTTAGAGGGAAAGTAGATACCACCCTCCTTAGGGTTATGAAGAAGAAGAGGTATCCATTTGAAATTTTATAAATATTTAAATGAGAACTAGATAAGAGAGGAAAACTAACTCTATGGAATAATCCATTATGTTAATGTACTCTTTTTATTTGGAAATCAAACTACTTTTTAAAATAAATAAAATCAATTTAGAAATTAAAAACCCTAGAGTACACTAGGATTTACATGGGAAGACACAGAGGTTAGGCTCACAAAATGTTTAACCATTTTAAAATTAAAGGTTAAGAGGAATAGTTTATTTAAGAGTGAGATAACCTATTCTTTCAAATATACCAATTAAATAATTTAGTTTATGATATTCTATTTCAATGATGAATTACAAAAACACTAAATATAAAAAATATAATGTTAAATAATTTTTTTATTGCATGATCACAAATAAGAAACAATACTTATCTTATGAAATGATGTGTAGACATATCTAATATGTATAAATGTGTAAATAGGATGGCTAATGTATAGGAACTAGTCATCAGATTCTAGAAATATTTTTTGGCTGTTTAGACACTTATGTCACCCTATAGATGCTTGCATCAATGTTATTTTTTGAATCTTGATATAATTATCATGTATGGAATGTTCATTGTATTAAAACGTATTTGGGTCATTTTAGGTTTTCTATTACCTTTCATCTAATGTATCTGGACATCACTCACATGTTTTTTTATGATTGTTTGTAGCTAAAACCTATCACTCAACCTTAGATTGGGTTACATTGACATAAATGAGTTAGTGGGCTCACAATGTCGAGCTAACTTTAGAGACCCCTATGTAAACGATCACTACATATATATCTAATACTCCAAGGAAGGCCTCAAATTTATGTATTTATCCCTTATGTGTATGAATGTTTGAGCACAAATGTGCAATATACTATATGACAATGTATGTAGTGATATAGATTGTAACTTGACAAATGTAGATCATGGGCTATCTTTTGAGTGCTTCAGATCTATAATATGACTGCTCCTATGCTTGATATGCAAATAGGTATGAATAGGAAAAAATAGATTAGTAGTTCAATTGATTTATTGATCTTGAATGCGTGTTTTCTTGGCCATTGCTAGATTGATGCTAGATGAATAACGAGTATGTTTTTACTTGTATTTATACTAGCTCATTTAAAATAGTCCTCATAGAAGGTTTAACGGCATTCTTAGGCTAACTCATACACTTCAAAATATTTTTAAATTTGATTATTTATAAGTTAAGGGCACTTGTTTTGGATTAGGGATAGTAGCATAGATGTTATTGTCCTTCCCTGCAAATAATTGTTTAGGATGAAGGAAAGTAAATAAGAATTTATAACTTATTATGAAGGATATATATTATATTTTAGACATTTTTTGGTTGTAGGTGATCTAGATAATCAAAATAATCAGTTTTGGACTAAGAACTAAGTAATTATACCTAATTAGGTGGTGATTTCAAACATTTTGGTTGTGATCAAGCTCAAATTGAAAGGGTATAGCCTTGAGATATATATTTGTCAAGTGTACAAGACTAGTTTAACATATAAATTTAGATTCAAGTATATAAAACTTATATATCATAATACATATGCCCACAAAAAATGAAATAATATAAATCAATGAAAGATTCAAATAAATATAATAAATAGATTTACCACAGGTAGCATGACTAGATTTTTAGATTCAAAGGCTTTAGACTAAATATCCATAGTAACAATAACTCTCTTCCATAGTGAATGTCTCATTCACTAATTCTCTATACTCTTATATAGATAAGAAAGAGGCTAGGGATAGGTTTTAGAGAGTAATTAACTTGTAAAACAAGTCTTCTTAAGATAAGTATCTACTATTAATAGTATAAGTCAATCAAGTCCATAAATAGATTGTGTTTTAACAAAATTCAAAGATTAAGAGAATTTAATCTTAATTAGACAAATTATTGATTAAAATTAGAATATATAAAATAAGCATATATTGAGCATTTCTAATTTGGAATTTAATATATTTATAAATATACTAAAAAGGAAAGTATCAAAGAAGAACAACTTAGCTAGAAATCAGACAATGCAATACTATGATTGTGAGGAGGATAATTAAGGTCATTGAAACTAAAAAAAAAAGGCCTCACATTTTCCTGGGACAAGGTTGTGTTATTCATACAAGACTAACCTATGTTGGTGTCTGTAGGGATCATAGATATTTGGTATGTATTTTTATCTCTATGTAAAAATGGGTCTATATGCCTTCTCCTGTGGATATTGTGTGTGTGATTAGATATTTGTGATTCCTTATAGAAGCCATTGTATGCCATATTATTCACTTGACACCATAGTTCAAAATTCCATGCAGAATAAATGGAAAAAATGGGTTAGTTTTCAAAGTTGTGCTTGACCTCAACACCACCTATGTTGACAAATTCTTACATAAAAATAATCAGTGATTAAGTGATTCAAAAATGACTTGTGACCTTGGAGTTATATGTAGACTTAGCTCAAAGATATTATAGTTGTGTGTATTCATAATTGGGAAGAATATATGTTTTTCTTTGAATGTGAAGTTATATATTCTAGTGTTTTTAATCATATGAGCCTCTAGTGAATAATGGATAGAAAATATGATTTTATATGTATCATTTTAGAATCCATTCAAATGGGATTTATAAAACATATGGGATGACCCATTATTAAAAGTGTAATTTGAGAAAATAACTATTATTTGGAAAGAGGACACAACCTATGGAATTAGACACTATCATCAAGTAGGATAATCTTAAAGGAGAAGCCTTATTTGAGGTGAAACAACTAAACTAGATGTGTGGATCAGTCTAATAGTGAGTTTACGAAACTTATAATGGTGAATATGGATATTTATAATTAGAATTTGATTAAAATATAAGGGAAATTTCCATATAAGTGAAGGAAGAGTGATCGGGTTTTATTGAATTGGATGTGAGCTAAGAGTGTGTAAAGAGTGGTCACAAGTACATTATATTAGCAATAAATTTTAATTTATATGTCTACATTTTCCCCCATTTTACTCTAGTAATGTATCAAAGTGAAATTAATAGAGTAAAAAGAAAGGAGTTATACTTGAACTTAGCTATTAATAACAGTCATTAATGTAGGCCACACATTGAATTATGCTTCATGAAAACTTATAAACAAATATGTATAAATCAATTATTACTTGGGATAAAAATTTGAAAGTAAATAAAATAAACTTATATATCAAATAACAAAAAATGAATACACAACCACTTTATTTTCTAGTAAAAAACTAGTGACTGTAGAGGTCAAGATCCTTGCATATTTTCATTTCATTGAGACACTGGATTGGATTATGCATTACCTCAATCCTCATTTGAATAAGACTATGCTTAATAATTTAATGTGTGCTTTAATCCATCATTGCATACCCAAAGTTTTTGATAATCTTGGAATATTTATATTAATTTTAATAGATTATTTTGGTGAAAACACTAGTGCAAAAAGGGTGAATAAACCATTATAGATGGAATAAGATTCTATTTCTGGGGGTAAATTGGCACAAAATTTGTGTGAAATTGGTTAAAAATAGCATGATATGATTCTAGTGTATACAACATTAATAATGAAATGAATTTCCATTCCTTATTTGATAACTTGTGGAAAACTGAGTGAGGAGGTGTTCATGTGTCAAACACATGACCCTAATCTGATATATGTATATATAAAGAGAGATAGACTCTAAAACTAAATAATATCAAGTGATTTTTTGAGTAAAAAATTGTGTGATAATCTATTATAAACTTCTATGTATCTAATTATGATCTAATAAATTCTATAAATTATTGTTTTCTGACTAATAAAACATAGCACATTATTATGGGCATGGTCAGCATGTGCCTTTGTCCAAATGGAGAATTGATATCTAAAATTTATTTTTGATTAAAATATAGGTATGATATATGATCAACTAACCAAAAAAAAATCTTGTCTTTGTAGTGTAATTTTACAACTTGGTCTCTAAGACAAGCCACTATGTATGCCCCCTCTTTTGAGGTGAGTTTTAATGCATCTTTAATAACTAAGCTCAAAATAAAAATTTATTCATATGATGTTATATAAAAGTTTTAAATATTTACTGATAATGATAACATTGGATATCATGGCATCATCATAGATAAACTAATCAATATGTTAATGTAATATGCATGTAGAACAAATCATACATAGTATCATGTGGAGATATATGTTAGTAATTAAGCACACATTGAACAATGATCATATATTGATAATTTTTAATTGATATAGATTAAATCAAGGAGGATTCATTATATCTATCAAGGCATATAAAATGGTAAAATGCTTGATGTTCATCATGGTATCAAAAACTAAACAAACTAAGAAAACAAGGTTCATGGCCATGATGCACAGATACAAAGAGTACATGAAAAAATCACAAAAATCACACAAGAAGGCCAATGAGTCACATACAAGGGACATTTTAAAATTTCATTCACACACATTTAATAAAAAAATAAGGCTTATATCTACATTCAAGGACATGTTCAAATATCCATAATCTGAATAAGATGAATACACATAAGACATGAAGTAAGAAGTTAAACACAAAAAGCATTCATGAATAAATGAACTTGATATAAATAATTAATTTATAACATCATGATATTCATAAACACAAGTATTATTAATATATCAATATGAAAGTAAATGAACAAGCAATTGTGCAATGTAATGTACTAAAGTAGGAATAATAGGGCTAGTCATATAATGATAAAACCTATGTAAAAGGATGCCCCTAGTGAACCTTTTATGATTTGAGAAAGTTCTATAAGTACTATGAATATTTTTAATATAAAAAATTAGATCATGTGTTCATTGGGATGAGTCTATAAGAATCAAACAACAGCATAGTGTGTTACTATCTATATTACATTGGTTTTGTCTATGTAAATTTTTAATGTCTAACACAATATCACCATATTAAACTTCATCTAGAAATGATAACCTGTATGTTTTTTAACCCACTTACAATACACTTGTGAAGCATATTTGACATAAAATTGGATATAAATAAGTACTGCATATACCAAAGTATAAATCAAAGGATGTAAATGAACTAGACATAACATGCATAAGTCTTGGTTTTTAGGATTTTCTAGGATACTTTATTTTTTTGTATTTTTTAAATATATAAAACTAAAAAAGGAACACACTAACCAATGACTCTTTCAATAACCTCACAATTAATAAGTCATGTATCTATCATAGGAAGGATGACCTCTCATGAATGTAAATCAGCATGCCACTATGAATTAATTGATCTCAACTTAGAATCTAAAAACTGATCTGACTGTGTAACATAAATTTTACTATCATTATGATAATTTTTAGTATGTTGTGTCTATTTTTTATCATGTTGAAATCTTTAAATTTTTAGAATCCATATTGGAATGTAAAAACAAATTTTTGCTGGTGTCCTTTATGTAACACTCTTGGTGCCTTTTAATATCAATCTTGGATGAGCTAAAGTAGAGAGTGGGTTTCTAAAATCTACGATGAATTGCCAATTAAGTGTATTTTCAAGAATAGGTCTCCCTAGAAATTTAACCACTTGTTTTTGAATGTTTTGAGTAGGTTGAACCTTTTTAATTTGTTCAACTAAAAAAAATTTGTGTAGGAAAAATAGTCTTTGATAAAGGTGGGTATTCATATGAAATACATTAACTATAATAACCTCATTAATAAACATGTATTTAAAACATATGTTTATTGTATAAGGACCTGCAAGAAACTACTAAATCTAAGGACGTCCCAATAGTATATCAAAGACTCCTACACCTTGTAATACTATAAACATAGAGGCCACATGTGTGAAACAAACCTATAGTGGTAATGTGATCTCACCAATAGAAATATAAACATGACTATTAAATCCCTTGATTATTTTGGTAGTAGGAATTATATCATTATATATGTATCAAAAGTGTGAGAGAAGTGTGATAGTGCACATGTTCACACTTAAATCATGATCGATCATGATGATATGTATAGGTTGTTGATCAATGTAAGCTCGTATGAACAAAGAATTCAAATCAAAATCATCATGAAAAATATCATGATTTTTTAATGTGTTAAGTGGTCTAAGTGACATTGAAACATGATATGTACCAATGATGCCATTCAGAAGATGGTGAGCCTCTATATGAGGATGATAAGAAATGGGTGGAGGGTGTGCATTGTATATGTAATGAACATTCAATATCTCTATTTTTTCCTGACATGTATGCTTAGGGAAAGGATCATTGAATATATTCATTGTTTAACTTTAACTTTTTTGTGCCTTTGTAATTTTTGTAGGTGTACTCACATCAATAATGTTCTCATCAATCAATTCCTAAATTTTATGTCCTGAAATGATGCACATGTTTGTAATATTCCCTAGTGATCTATGATAATCACAAAAAATGTTCTAATAAAATCCTTCTATAATAGGTTTACTCACATAAACCTCTTTAATATGAGTGAGAGATATTATATGACATTATAATAACTTTTGTAACACTTATTATGGAGTTTCTTTCAAGTTTGTAAATTGTCTCCTTGGTGGAATTGATAATACAATACATGGAGTAGGATCTGAAACTGCATTCATTGTTATCTTTTGATCATTTATATTATCAGTTGGTCTTATCTTGTATAGTGGCTTACTTGGATTATTTCATGAGAAGTAGAAACTGGGTTGCGTGCATACTTTAGTTTATTCATTTCCAACTAATTAACCTCTCTTTCCTTAACTATGTGACATAAATATGTGAATGACAAAAAATTATTAAACATAATGGATTAATTTAGTGGTGGAGAAAATATATGTTTGAATACATTTTAAAATTATTTATATGCCATGGGATTCATCATCTCCAATAACATGGTCTTATACCATAAGACATTATGTGAAAGGCTCATTGGATTCATGCTTAAGTTGATTAATATGAGCATATGAAATGTTTTCATTGGTATTAATTGAGAAATGTGCAAGGAATAAATCTACCAAATGATTGAATTCATGAAATAATAGATGTGGTAAATTTTAAAACCATCTGATTACATATTATTTTAAACATTAGGGAAATAACTTGGTCGATAAATTATTGTTTGATGCATATTCCAAATATGTTGCACGAAATGCTCTCAAATGTTGCTTAGGGTCACGTTTTCCATCATAGAATGTAATCTTAGGTGCCACAAAAAAAATTAGTAAAGGATATGTTTCCATACATTGAACTAATGGAGTATGTAATGAAGTTTGTGAATCAAGTGCATGATTATGTTTCAAATCACCTTGTTCCAAATGTAACACCTTAGTTTTCATAGCTTGAATCTTTTGCATAAAGGATTATAAATCAAGAGTATAATGTGTATTAACCAAAGGTAGTGTCACAAATGACTAAGTAGGAATTGGCACATTGATTTGAGTAAATCCTTGAGTTTCCCCCATAGTAGATGTCAGTAGAAAAGTTATATCAAATGAAATAGAGAAAGGTAAGGAACTCCTAGCAGTTGAAGTTTCCTCATTATGTTTTGGATTTCATCTCTAACAATTATTATAAACACATCTTTTATATCTTTATGTTTTGAAAGAAACCATTTTAACTGATTTTATTTGTGTCATCAAATCTACTAATATATTCTATCATTGTGGTGTTATGAACTAAAAAATGGAAATTTTGAACTTTAATACCTCTTAATCTAACACATCTTCTAAGATAGGTAAGAATAATTTTTTTAGATTTCATAAAATACAGATTGAAACTTAGAAGATTGTTGTTATCAAATAATTTACCAAATATGAAAACCCTAATATAGTAATTGGATATAGTATAAATAAGGAAAGAAACCCTAGCAACATATATAGTTAGGGTTTATAATATTCTATCAATAGACAAGTTCACCAATATGTTTTATCAAAATATAGAGATTAAGAAATTTTAATATTAATTAAAAAAATTGATACCTAAAATTAGAATATATAAAATAAGCATAAATTAAGAATTTATGATTTGGAACTTACTGTAGCTAGAAATATAATAAAAAGGGAAATTATCAAAGAAGAACAACTTAATTAGAAATAAAATAATCTATGATTCTGACTATGAATATTTGATCATCTAGGATACTGAGTAAGGTTGTTGTGAATCATGAATAGGGCTTCACATCTTCCTAGGATAACATCACACTATTCAAACAAAGTTATCTTATGTTGGTGTCTTTAGGGAGCACCAGTGTATTTTATATATTTTTCCATCTATGTTAAAATTAATTTGTGCACCTTCACCTATAGATCATGTGTGTGTGATTATATCTATGTAATTTTCTATAGAAGCCATTGTATGCCTTCTTCTTCACTTGAAACCTTGGATTGGATTGTTTAGTAAGTGTCCAGGAAGATAAAAATTTAGTAAATTTTAACTGATGATGAAAGATATATATCAATTTTCAAGCATGTTATGGGTGATAGGTGATTTAGGTAATCAAAATATAAGATTCAAACCATAATATAAGCATTAATATGGTGAATGTGAGCATTTTAACTACAAGGCAGGTCAAGAAATGAATGGTAGATACATGATTTATATTTTCCAAGTGTACAAGACTATTTTAACATATAAATCCATATTTGAGTATCTATGGTAGGCAAAGGAATGGTATTATTCTTCTTGCAAGACCAAGTCATGGGACCTACCCCAATATGATAGATGTATCCTTTAATTGACTTGCATCGTTTAAATATCCTACCCAATAATTATTTATGTAGCCAATAACTATTATTTTCCCACCATAAGCATAACTGTAAATTGAGGCTTTACCCCTAACTTGTAATCAATCCCATAGTTATTAGTGTTGCAAAGATTCTTTAAAATGTATGTTGCATCTTTCCAATGACTTTCATGGAACTCCTAGCAACAGTGTGATACCAAGTTCACAACAAATGAAAGATAAAAATGACTATGAATCAACCACATAATAATTCTCACCATTTATTTGTAGAGTGTACCATAATTTGAATGATAATAACACTTGGCAGAAAGCTTGACTCTAGATTGATAATGAGTCGATGTTGAAGTAGTTGACTATGTTTTGACCATACTTAGATTGATTAATAAATATTCCTTTCTCATATTATGAAACTATAAGACCAAGAAAAAATTTAACAAGCCCAAATTGGTTATCTCAAAAGACGTAATTATCTAAGTTTTCAAATCATGAATCTGTTTGATGGATTTCCCTATGATGATTAAGTCACTAATATAAAATACTAAAGTAAAGAGTTTCACATCTAATTTCTTGGTGTAGAACGTGACATTGTAGGGACTCTGTATAAAACTAGATTTGATTAATAACGTGTTGATATTTTTATACAAAGATTGAGAAGTTGTTTTAAACTGTAAAATGACTTTTTCATTCTATACACAAGGATGGAATTATCATTTACTAAGGACCTAGGAGGTTGAGACATGTATATTTCTTCCTGCAAGTATCCATTCAAGAAGTCACTTTAATGTCCATATGATGGATTTATCATCCCTATGTTACAGTGAAGAAAAGTTTTATCCTAATGGAATTCATCTTTGTAATTGGAGCAAAAATTTCATGGTAATCAACACCTTCAATTTTTGAAAAATCATTTTCTACAAGTCAAGCTTTGTCTCAATCAATATACTCATTTGGTGTATAGTTAGTGTAGTATACCCACTTTCATCTCACTACTTTTCTTCCTTTCAAAATTAGAACCAAGTCCTAAGTTATGTTCTTCTTCAAATAAATAATTTCTTATACCATAACTACCTACCATTTAATATGTTTAAAATCTTTATGACAAGTCTATAGATCATGTGTCACTACCAATTATGCCAAATGTTAAACAACATAAATATGTTGCAATCTCATTGTGTTGGGATCCTTTGAAACCCCTGCTAATGAACTAGCCTTATGGTGAATAATGCAAGCCCTTTTTGGTAGAGGTTGTGTTCATTTTATAGGTACATTTTGAATGTTTTCTTGCACTGGTGGAGGCTTTGGTTATGCCCCTAAATCTCATCATATGAACTATGGTAAATCTTATAATGGGATCCATATTAATTATCTTATTATTCATAAGAGACTTCAAAAGTTGTGTCCAACTCGACAAAAGGTAATACAGGATGAGTAAGATATGTTGGCATGATATCTTAAGATTATTCATCAAATGGCATATCTTGTCAATAAATCACTTTAATGGTGCCCAAAAAAATAAAATGATATTATTTTGCATATTCACATTAGCTAATAAATATATAAGGATAACCCTTTCTTTCCATTACTTTTCTATTTTCATGTAGAATGTGTGCCGATGCATTACATTCAAAAACTGAAAAATTAGCAACATTTGGGTTAACACTAGACCATTTTTCTTCTAGATTCATATTTTCACTACGGAGTAGGAGGGAAATTTTGGATGTAGGTTACATACTAAATTTCCTCAATGCAATACTATGAAGGAAACTCTTTAAAATGTACGGTGTGATTGACCATTTCTTTCAGTGTGTAGTTTTTCCACTCAACCACACCATGTTGCTAAGGGGTGTACGGTACATTACGCTAAATCTAAATGTCTATTTTTTCATATAATCTAATTATGTAATTGTTAATGAATTATTTTACATTATTTGTTTTAAGACAATAAATTTTACTCTCTAATAATTTTTCAATAAGGGCCTTGCATTTTTGAATTGCTCAAAAACTTTGCTTTTATTTTTTAGAAAGTAGACCCATTTTTATAAGAGAAATCATCAATAAATGTAAGCACATATTTTTATTTCTAAAAATAAATAACATAAGATCATTTTGAGCCAACTATAATATGTCACTTTCCCTTAATGATTTGACTTTGGGAAATAGACCCTTATGTTATTTTCCAAGTGCACAATCTAGAAAAATGTCATCTTTGAAAGAAACTTGTGGCAAACCAATAACCATGTGATGATTACTAAAGTCTTATAATGAGAGATAATTTAGATGACCAAAATACTTATGTCAGAGTTTACTCAAGTCATTATCATGTGTAATCATCGCTTGTGAAGGTCGAGTGAACACAAAGTTGTCAAATTTTAAAATCATGCTTGAGGATTAACTTTACCAATGAATACAATAGTATGCTGGTATTTGATATTTCAAATGACAATATTGGTAGGTGTCAACTCAATAATTTTGCGTTCACTTAAATGTTTGATCTAATATATGGAGAGGATGTTTGTAGACAAGTTTAGAACATGGAGAAATTTTTAAAATACACCATTCTCCATTTCAACTATCCATTCACCCTAAAAAACTAGAGGACTAGAGTTTCCCACAAAAACAATAGTTGTGTAGCATTGGTTAAGATTTTTAGATAGCAAACCATCATGCAAAATATGGTGAGAGGCTCCTGAATCTAGAATCCATTCAAATATAGTGGTTTCTATTTTTATAGATAGTATTCCTCCTATCTTGGGAGGGAGAAACTACATTTTTCATCTATGCCTCTAATTATGTCATTTTACTGAAACATTGATGTTCAAAATGGCCTAGTTTCTTACACCAATTATAAAACAGTTGGTCAACATTGGCATTTACTTTCCCTTTTCCTTTTTTTTGACTTATAGATTATGTTCATTCAGTTCATTTCACTTAGTCTTGGGATTTACTTTCCCTTTTTTCTTGAACAATCCTTGCCTTTTCTATATTTAGGTTGTAACATTATACGAGTATCATTGATCCTTCGGTCATAAATTCCCAATAAAATTTAGTTTATCATGTTCACTTTGAATTTTCTCATCAAACATGTTTAAATTTGGTGCCACATATGCAGATCCCATATAGTCTTGATGTGATAGTAGTTTGAAACAAAAATTGATTAAGGATGAACCAATTTAGACAAAATAGTCTTATGAGTTTTTCATCAATCTTGGCTTTACCAGTCTCAATAAATATAAGCCTTAATCACTTCACTTGAGTGATGAAGTGCTCAATGAAAATACTTTTTTGGACTAGGAGTAGTGAACTCATTTTACAGTTGGTATTTCTAGAATAATAGCAAAGACATCATTTTCTAGTTGACATGCCCTCAACTTATTGTTCTTTCCAAAACCATCCTCCAAGGCAGTCCAAAATGTATAAAGTTCCATGATGCCTTGAAAATTAAACACCAATCTAGGAGATACTCATTAGCCAAGGTTGTTATTAGCTTTTTTAGAATATCTTTTCTATTTTTGTCATCTAATAAGATCTAAAAGTGTAGCATCTTCATCCATTGCAATATGGTAGAGGCCCTTGATAAGAAGCACATTAGTAATGTATAATTTCATGTTAAAGTAGTTTGAACTTGAGATAATTAATTTTCTTTTGAACATAGTGTAGCAAAAAAAAAATTGCATGTGATTTTTTCAACAGATCAAAAGGTATCTCAAATTTTTATTTTCTACCAAAAACATGGTTTTTGAACTAAAAATGACACAAGACTTATGTACTTTAACTAAATAGGTATTTTGGTATTGTAATTAAACAATAATTTTATTTTTGAATAGAAATATGGAGATAGTGTGGGACACTTCTAAGTATACTTTAGATCTCTTTAGTATTAATAAGTTGGGTGTGTTTGATCTATAGCCTCTGTGATATACTAACCATAGGTGTAAATAGTGAACATGGCCTAAGGGCATTGATTATGAAATTTTACACCATTCTCATAACTGTATTATATCCCATCTTTCAGGTATGTAGAGACTATCTTCCTAGGGTTAGCTGCTTACCAGTGCATTCTAGAATCAAATGGTCAAGAAACTTCTTATTGGTAAAAAGAAAAATCCTAGATATTTTTTATATACCATGAGGTAGGTGGAAGATAACATATGTATACATTGTTTTTATGATGGCTTGAGTATTGAGAATGTACCCTTAACACCATATATTAGGTAAAAATGATAATCATTTTCTCCATAATGATAAGTCATGTGAGTTTTACAACTATGAGAACACAATTCTCACTTGGGGGGTTTCTACTGAAAATAAAAAATTCATGTCCAAATAATATATAATGTCTTAAAAATAGTTGTGATTCATAATTCTTAGCAAAAGATAAAATACTTGAAAACACATAATATAGCTACCCACGTAAAATCAGCCCAACCTAGAGCTTTTTGGTACAAATTTTGATGTCACTGAAAATACGTTGAATATATACTTGACATTAAAGGAAAGTTTTTTTGTAGAGACCAATAATTGAGTTCTAGTAAAATTTTAGGTTAAATAGAGCACTTTATTTTTGCACTAATCCCAAGGTGACCAAAAAAAGTCATGCAAAGGTTGAATAAACACTTGACACAGAAAGATAGTTTGTTTAAAGTCCAAGATCAATTGTCTAGTAAATTTTTAGATCAAACAGAAAACACATTTTTTTTTCAAACTCTTAGTAACCTACTACATTCACCAATCTTTGATCAATCAAGATCCCCTAAGGGTGAAATGAGAGCATAAGATTGGGTATTTACAATAAGTTATTAAAATATGGATTTAAAATCGAAAAGGAAATCATATTTATGATAATCAAACCTAAAGTTTTTATAACTATGATCTTATATTAAATTAATGAATGGGGTCCAAAATTGAATAACTACCATAAGACATACACCCACAATACATAGAATAATATAAATCAACATTTTAAATAAAAATAATATAATTATCACATGTATCATGACTACTCTTTATATAAAAAATATCTAATCTAAATTATCAAAATAACAATAACTCTTTTCTACAATGAATGTTTTATCATTAGTTCGATATATTGTTATATAGATAAGAAAAAAGTTATAGATGTAATTTGGAGAATAATTAATTTTTAAAACAAATCTTTTTAAGACAAGCCTTTAGTATTGATAGCAAAAATCAATAAGTTAATAATTTGATTAATATTATTTTTTATTAATAATATGTGAATAATTATATATCAATTAGTAAATTATTTATAAATTATATTACATTTAATATTATAAATGCATTTTAAAACTATATAATAATATGTATAAGTAGTTAAATACATTCACATGGAATATACATTTTTAAACTGATTATATTTTATATGAGATAATTAAATTTAAAATTTAAAGGAAATAAATAAATATAAATATAAATATATTATATATAAAGTTTAGAAATGTATTTCTTAACCGTTCATAAAATTGGGAAATAGTGCTTAACAATCATAATTAATGACAGTTGGTAAATGGTGTATGATGTAAATGATGTGTTCCAGACCTAGTAATTTCCAGACTGTTAAAGTTTTGTTCTTGAGAAGTGTCAGACAGGAGAAAATTGTTTTTATAACTATATTGGTTTGATCAAGGCTCCAAAACTTCATTAAGTTTTACGTCTTTTTGCTGAGGTCATTTGCAGTCGAATTCATTCTCTATTATTCTGTTAGTATTAGACAAACCAAGAGAGAGTACGTGGAATTATTTACAACAGTCGAAGTACATGGAAATTGGAAACAAGTAGTGTATATATTCTTTCGATCACCGTTATTCCCCACCAACTCACAGTTAGTATATCACTTTAATGAAGTGTGCCACCACCCAGACAGTTCATTGTGATTTAGATAGGTTACCAAACAGAGAACCTCTCACAAATGTCATTAAAGATGTTCTTTCAATAGCCATGTATGTAATACTTACCCTGTAAGTTGTACAGGAAAATCCTGATCCACAAAAAATATATTCAAAGAATTCTTCTAGAAAATAGATTAATATAGATTTTAAAACAAAATCATGCAGAAGCCTATTATGGCAAGAAAGAAAATTACAAAGAATTCATGACAAAACAAAACACATAAAACAAAATAATTAATTAAAGTAGAAAATAATTAAAATTATATTAATTGTTAATTTTTAAATTTATAATTATTTATAACTTATTAAAAGAGTTTAGTAATTATATATAATTTAAAATTCAAAAATGAACTACAGCCTATAAATTTTCAACCCCGAGATAGCATTTACAACCTTTAAAAAACTGTTGCACAAATGTTTATAAGTATTTACACATTTAAAGAGAATAGTAGTAATATTTAAATATTAGTATTAGTTTCAAAGGTGTAAATTATGTTAGAAAGGATGTAAGTTTTTATTTTCATAAAATAGGATTTTATATAAATGGTGAAAGATTTTAAGGTGAGATGGTTGTTAATGGTGAGTGGCAATGACAAGTATTTTTAATGATATCAAACATCAAGATGTCTATATCATATACCAAATTTGGAATCAAGGCAGTGAGTGGATTCACATGCCCTATACCTATTACAAAGGGATCCACAATTTATAACATAGTGACATTTTTTATTAGTAATTTTCTATTGTCAAGGGTGAGTGAATACATCATGAGATTGATTTGATTATGATAGGACTCCAAATCCAATGCATCACTCCAATCAATACTACAATATAAATTACCAAAAATGTTAAAGACATTAAATTCTAAAATATATATTTATATATACTAATTATAGTATATAAAGAATTATATTATATATTAATAAGTATAAATATTATTAAAATGCATAAATGACTATAACTATATATAATAAAATATAATAGTATATATGTTTATATTGTATATAATTATATTTGATGTTATTGTGTTAATATCATATAATACTATTATTAATTTTATACATATATTATATATAAAATTATAATATATGTAGATATAATAATATATTAATCTATAAGAGTCCTTTAGGTTTGGGTCGAGTAGATGGGACCAATGATTTCGAGCCTTTGCGTAGACCCTGAGGTTATAGGAGGTTCACCATGTGTTTAAAGTTGTCGCTTCAAATTGAAACTACAAGGATAGCATCGTGTCCTCCTCACCTTATATCTATCACACACAACCACGTATCTTCCTTAACTAGGCATGTGTTCAATCTATTAGTAGTTTTTGTATACAATGTGCAAGTTTTGTGTATGATCTGTACCAACGACCATGTGCATGTCAAGGAAAAGCTCCAACTAGGTAAGATTTTCTTCCTTCTATAGCTACATGCACTGCACTCCAACCCATCAACCCAAGATTTGGCGGCACTAGCTACCAAGTCGAAGGCCATTATAAAACAAATAAAAGTGCGCTATGAAAATAAATTTGCAAAATAAATTCATATTCAATAGTGACAACCACTTCCTTTGCATTGATCAATGTCAAGCAATTTTTTTCTTTTTAACTCTCAAAAAAATTGGAATTGTTATTAAACTTTATTATTGGAATGCCTCATATTATATTAAATAAACAAAATATAATATAGAAGGTTATATAGTAACGTGGTTAGACAATCACGATCCAAACTCCAAGTTGAATAAATAAATTAGCACAAAACATTAACAAACAATTGGACAGAACACGACAAGAACAATTATAAATATCCAAACAGGGTTTTAAGCATAGGCCACCACCCCACAAAGTGAATGAGGGTCATCTTTGGGAAGCACCGACCAAGAAAAAGATTCCATGTCGAGGATCGCCAAAGCAATCATCCATCTGGGGCATCATCATGTATAGTGATTGGCCAACCATCAGTGGGCTAAGCAAGAACAACAGCACTTGTTGGAAACCGTTGTACAAGACTAGCATCAGATTTCCCATAATAATTCTATCCATCCCTTGCAGGAGGGTGAGGCAATAAGTGGTCCCTATTGTGAGACTAACTTCTACTTTTGCATCTCCTGGGAGGAGTGGTAGACTGTTATTAAACTTTTATTTATGATTGATTTAATTATTGAGTCAACTAAACTACATCTTATATTTATTTTTAATTCAATACTTCATTTTACATTAAATCTATATTATTTTGACAAAAAAAACTCAGTAATTTAAATTGATCCATCCCTAAATTGATCAATGTTGTAAAGAATTAAAGTTTTTTAATTTATTTTCTCTGATTTTAAAAACATAGCAAAAAGTTTCGGGGTTAAATACATCAGCATCTCAATTTGGAAAGTTCAAAATTTCTAAACTTGAATATATAGTTTGAATTTAGATTTCTTTTCTTCAAGGGTGTGACGTGAAATGTAGTGTTTTTGTGATATTAATACTAGGGACACATGGATCTTCAAATGTCGAAGGGATCTTTCTCAAATATGAGTATATTTACAAGTATCATTTTTATTATTTGGGTTTATTTTTTTTGTTATCACATATGGCCTTTAAAGACTTAACAACTCATATATGGTTGCTTCCTTTAACACATTTGCAATTAACATGTCACTTGTGACTTTTGTGGGTCCACGACAACGCGGTAATCATGATTGTAAAATTCATCTAGGTAATGCATGCATTATATCTTGTACATGTATCATTCTTTGAGTAATCATAAAAGCTTTAAGAAAATAAGGAGTATCTACAATGGAGGTACATGTGGTGGTTGTGTATTTGTAGAGAAAGCATATTAAAATATTCAAAGATGAATCCTAGCATGTGGGTTGGCAATGAAATACATCAATAATAATAATAATAATAATAATAATAATAATAATAATAATAATAATAATAATAATAATAATAATAAAAAAGTGTCATAATTAATATTATGTTGTAATTACATTGAGAGGTATTTTATAATCACAATTAGGTGTGGAGGCTGGGAAAAGTGAGGTCGTGTGCACTATAATATATGTATGTGTTCATTTTTAATTTCGATCATAAACTTGACATTTATTTGATAATCACTTAATTTTTTTGAAGTCCACTGAAAAATCATAATATCTTAATTATATAGTGGAGTTTGGAGCCCCTTTTTTCATAAATATTTTTCCAAACTTCACACATTGATTTAATTAGATTGACTCAACTTATCACCAATCAATGAAAAATGTATTAAAAAAAAAAAAAAATTATAATTATGTTATAAAAAAATTCAAAACAAATACTTTAAAATTTATATATTTTTTTTCAAATAAATTTATTTAAATTATATATAGTAGTTATTTATTTTTCAATAATATACAAAATATTTTAAGTTGTATGAATATAAGAAAACATGGCCATATATTCTCGAGTAGTTAGAAAGTGGATCTTTATTGACAATGTTTATCAATGAAAATTTTATAAAAAAAATAATAAAATACATTAATATAAAGACAAACATGATGGCCATAGAGTCTGGACAGTTATAAAGTGGATTTTTATTGGCAAAGCTTATGGCTTAAATGCATGTCTATATTTCTTAACATCATCCAATTCAAACCTCAATATATGGGGAGCTCCCATAACTAACCACCTCTAATTTGTGCCACCACAATTATCATGTTCAGCTTGCATGCGATATTACCAACATCAAGAAATATTCAGCCACAAATGATAAAATCTGTGTGTTAATCTTGAAGTATTATATATACTCTACCAACAATTAGAGTGAATATTTATATATCATTAAAAAATTAAAATAAGAATATGAAATTAAAAATTTAATTTAATTAGTTTGAAAAGTTAAAATGAAGTATATTGAAAGATATTATGTTAAATCTTAAAATTGTGAGTAAATTTTTGTAACGTTTTTAAATAAGATCTTTACTTTTAGTATTAGTATTATTGTAAATTTGTGATGTTTAAAGGGTTAGTATTGTAATGGTACAGTGCATGAAGCAAATAGTAGATAAAGTGAAAGGAAGCGATAGTGCTTTATTTATAAATGGATAAATATTTTTCACTCAAAAAATTTTAATTGTGTATTTGGACTGCTTATTTACGTAGTTTCATGACAACCAAATTGGAGTATATATTGATCATATCATATAATTGCTTCTATGATTTAATGAACTAGATAGTCATTGGAATCAATAGATTAAATTATACTTGCATCTTTAATTATCAAGTAATAAAAAAATTTGTGTTGACCAAGCGACCAAACTTTTTTTTTTTTGCATTGTTCCACGTTTATTGGTTTGTGCTTTTCTTGCTTTTAGGCCTTCATTACTTGTCATTATATTTTTTTATATGAAAGCACTGCATCATAAAAATAAATTTGGTATTAGTAGGTGTATCATGCATGGATCTACAAACGATGATATCGAATCTATTTGAATAGATACATAATATTCTTGTCGAAGTTAGTGATATTCACTAACTTGAACTTGATTGTATTGTACTAGGTGATTTTGACAACATGGAAGCACCTTAGTTGTGTCTGCTTAGCTAGAGGAGCTCACTGGGTTAGTTGTTTTCAGGATCAAATTATTAGTATATAGATAATTTAGGAAATGATCAATGTTACCATGCTTTCACATTGGAATAAATATCTATCCAAAGCATTCTTGGGATTTGATAGTCTATCAACTTATTAAATAATAAATAATGTTTAAAGAATAATTTATCAAATATAAAGATAAGCCATAACTTTGAGAGAAAATCATAATTTACTAATTAATACTTAAATAAGCTTAATAATTTATATCGTTGATTGATATAAAAAATGTTGTTATTAATCATTTTTGTTATAGTATTTTTTTGATGTCTCAAAATAATTTATATAAAATATACTCACAAATTAAAATCATTTTATACTTATAAAAATTTATTTTATTTTAATTGTTGTTAAATATGATATAATGATAAGATAAATATTATCTATATTAATAATAATTAATTAATAAATAATAAATAATAATTTTTTTTTTTAAATATGGGAAAAAAAACTTTCTTACATTGATAATATTCATCTTTAGTCTATGTCGCAATGATTTATAACGTAAAACAATTATTTAGAACGGAAAAATCACCTCTAGGTAGTATATAATATTCTTCTTATCTTGGAATGTGAGCAGAGTTTCACGATTACTAAGTAATTATTCTCAGAATCTGAGCAGAGTTTCACGATTTCTGTGCGGTTATTTGTTTCGGAGTTTAGAGGATAAATTTGGACCCGCATTTAGTGGTTTTTCGTTTGCCTTTGTAATTTGTTGTCGTATTTGGATACTTTTCTGAAGCTGCAGTATTTTCATGGTGGTTGAGTTCAACAGAAACTATCAGATATTTTGACTTGCAAAGATCGTGGTAGATGCGGGGATGCAGAGCTGGGGTTCAATTTGGTTCATTTGTAGTTTCCACGCCGTACAGACCAGATCCACGATTTTTCTAAAGTTTTTAGGCGCTATATATGTCTAAACTTGTAAAATTATATTCAAAATAAAGACATACCGTCGGCTTCTTTGTGGGATATCTTTTCTGTCAAATTTATTGGAAATTTTTATTTTAGATTTCGCATTTTTTATTGAGGTAATTGAACTCGCAATTTTATTGAGGTAGTTGAACTCACATTTTTTATTGAGGTAGTTGAATGCAATATGCTACTTAAAAGTGAATACAACTGCGTACTTTGGGGATTCGAACCTGCGACCAAGTTCATCTTAATTAACGTGGAATTTTGTATTCAGTTATCTTTGTATTTGTCATTTTTTTCAATTTAACTTATTTTTTCCCTCAACCATGTTGTTTGTGTGCATTCAAGATTTGACCCTGAGACTCTGTTATTAATTTAATGCTGGAGCTCAACCTATCAAAGTGTCTATCTTGCCTTTAGCGTTTTTGGACTGGACTCTCAAACCTTTAAATGCCACATGGAATCCTATAAAAAACATGTTGTATGTTGCTTAATGCTAGTCTGTAGGTTGACAAGGAAGGTTGTGTATTGATTTGGCTCCAGAGCTCATCCCAATTAACGTTGTATTTCACGTTCATACTGCCATATAAACCTGCACCTTAATGTGCAAACAAAGAAAGCTTAATATAAATTTTGGAATATTCCCAAATAATGCCCTGGGGAATATTTCAAATTTATATGTAAAAAATTCACAAAAAATTTACAATTATTAATATCATATGCATTTTTTTTTTAAATGATTCGTTGAAGCAAAAATGACTAATTAAAAAGTAAAAACATTAGTACCCTACCTTGGCAAGGACTAAAAATGGAAAAAAATATTAATGACCCAATGACCTATCAAACCATAACATGTTTAGCCTTTATTTAAAAAATTATACAGTCTCGTCCTCAAAAGAATAACTAGTAGTTGACCCAAAGGTCCAAGTAATGTTGGAAGGGATTGTTTAGTAGGATATGGTTTGGCTAGTGTAAAAGACTAACTCTAAATCACATTTAAAGGTTGAGGATGTAAATCATATAAAACCAATAGACCTCAAGCACTCCACAAAGGCAATAATTTCTAAAGACCGGGTTGTCATGTAATCCTCATGGCCGTTACTCAAACCCTTTCCACTCTCATTGGCCGGCAACACGGAGCTCAACGCATCATTTCCCACAACCATATCCTTTTTTGCATCAAAATAGCCAAGTGTATCAAACATTAAAATGGGATATATATTATATTGTAGACATTTTTTGGTTATAGGTGATATAGATAATCAAAATAATCAGTTTTGGACTAAGAAGTAAGTAATTATACCCAATTAGGTGGTGATTTCAAATATTTTGGCTGTGATCAAGGTCAAACTGAAAGAGTAGAGCCTTGAGATATATATTTTTCAAGTGTACAAGACTACCTTAACATATTTAAGCATATAAAAAATACGCATATATCATAAGACATATGCCCACAAAAAATGAAATAATATAAATCAATGAAAGATTTAAATAGAAGTAATGCATAGATTTATCACATGTAGCATGACTAGATTTTTAGATTCAAAGGATTTAGACTAAATATCCACAGTAACAATAACTCTCTTCCATAGTGAATGTCTCATTCACTAATTCTCTATACTCTTATATAGATAAGAAACAGGCTATGGATAGGTTTTAGAGAGTAATTAACTTGTAAAATAAGTCTTCTTAAGATAATACTTTACTATTAATAGCATAACTCATTCAAGTCCATAAATAGATTGTCTTTTAACAAAATTTAAAGATTAAGAGAACTTAATTTTAATTAGACAAATTATTGATTAAAATTAGAATATATAAAATAAGCATATATTGAGCATTTCTAATTTGGAACTTAATATATTTATAAATATAATAAAAAGGAAAGTATCAAAGAAGAACAACTTACCTAGAAATTAGACAATGCAAGACTATGATTGTGAGGAGGATAAAGTCATGTTATTCATACAAGGCTAACCTGTGTTGGTGTCTGTAGGGATCACATATATTTGGTATGTATTTTTCTCTCTATGTAAAAATAGGTCTATGTGCCTTCTCCTATGGATCTTATGTGTGTGATTAGATCTTTGTGATTCCCTATAGAAGCCATTGTATTCCATATTCTTCACTTGACACCATAGTTCAAAATACCATGTAGAATAAATAGAATAAATGGAAAAAATAGGTTAGTTTTCGAAGTTGTGCTTGACCTCAACACCAGTTGTGTTGACAATTTTTTACATAATAATAATCAGTGATTAAGTGATTTAAAAATGACTTGTGACCTTGGAGTTATATGTAGAATTAGCTCAAGGATAATATAGTTGTGTGTATTCATAATTGGGAAGAATATATGTTTTTTTTTAATATGAAGTTATATATTCTAGTGTTTTCAATCATATGATCCTCTACTGAATAATGGATAGAAAATATGATTTTATATGTATCATTTTAGAATCCATTCAAATGGGATTTATGAAACATATGGGATGACCCATTATGAAAAGTGTAATTTTATAAAATAACTATTATTTGGTAAGAGGACACAGCATATGGAATTAGACACTATGATCAAGTGGGATAATCTTAAAGCAGAAGCCTTGTTTGAGGTGAGACAACTAAACTAGAAGTGTGGATCAGTATAATAGCAAGTTTAGGTAACTTAGAATGGTGAATATGGATATTTAGAATTAGAATTTGATTAAAATGTAAGGGCCATTTCCATATAAATGAAGGAAGAGCGATCATGTTTTATTGATTTGGATGTGAGCTAAGTGTGTTTAAAGAGTGGTCACAAGTACATTATATTAGCAATAAATTTTAATTTATGTTGCTAAATTTTCCTCCATTTTACTCTATTAATGTACCAAAGTGAAATTAATAGAGTAAAAATAAATAAGTTATACTTGAACTTAGCTATCAATAACAATCATTAATGTAGGCCACACATTGAATTATGCTTCATGAAAACTTATAAATAAATATGTATAAATCAATTATTACCTAGGATAAAAATTTGAAAGTAAATAAAATAAACGTATAGATCAAATAACAAGGAATGAATACCCCTGATTATGTAAGTGAACCACTTTGTTTTCTAGTGAAAAACTAGTGACTGTAGAGGTCAAGATCCTTGCATATTTTTATTTCATTAAGACACTTGGATTGGATTATGCATGCCCCAATCCTCATTGGAATAATAATATACTTAAGAAGTTAATGTGTGATTGAATCCATCATTTCATACCCAAAGTTGGGGAGAATCTTGGAATATTTATATTAATTCTAATAGATTGTTTTGGTGAAAACACTAGTGCAAAAAGGGTGAACAAACAATTATAGATGGAATAAGATTCTATTTTTGGGAAAAAATTGGCACAAAATTTATGTGAAACTGGTGAAAAATAGCATGATATGATTCTAGAGTATACAACATTAATAATGACATGAATTTATATTCCTTATTCGATAACTTGCACAAAACTGAGTGAGGAGGTGTTCATGTGTCAAATACATGACCCTAATCTAATATATGTATATATAAAGAGAGATAGATTCTAAAACTAAATAATATCAAGTGATTTTTTCAATAAAAAATTATGTGATGATCTATTGTAAACTTCTATGTATCTAATTATGAATCTAATAAATTCTATAAATTATTGTTTTCTGACTAATGGAACATAACACATTATTATGGGCATGTTCAGCATGTGCCTTTGTCTAAATGGAGCGTTGACATCTGAAATTTATTTTTGATTAAAATCTAGGTATGATCTATGATCAACTAATCAAAAAAAAAACTTGTCTTTGGTGTGTACTTTTACAACTTAATCTCTAAGATAATACACTATGTATGCCCCCTATTTTGAGGTGAGTTTTAATTGATGTGTAATAACTAAGCTCAAAATAAAAATTTATTCGAAGGATGTTATATAAAAGTTTTAAATATTGATTGATAATGATAACATTGGATATCATGACATCATCATATATAAACTAATCAATATGGTAATGCAATATGCATGTAGAACAAAGCATACATAGTATCATGTTGAGATATATGTTAGTAATTAAGTACACATTGAACAATGATCATATATTGATAATTTTTAATTGATATAGACTAAATCAAGGAGGATTAATGATATCTATCAAGGCATATAAAATGGTAAGATGCTTTATGTCCATCATGGTATCAAAAACTAAGCAAACTAAGCAAACAAGATTCATGGCCATGCTGCACAAATAGAAAGAGTACATGAAAAAATCACAAAAATCACACAAGAAGGCCAATGAGTCACATATAAGGGACATGTTAAAATTTCATTCACACACATTTAAGAACAAAATAAGGCTTGGAACTACAATCAATGACATGTTCAAATATTCATAATCCGAACAAGATGAATACACATAGGACATGAAGTAAGAAAGTAAACACAAAAAGCATTCATGAATAAATGAACTTGATATAAATAATTAACTTATAACATTGTGATATTCATAAACTCAAGTATTATTAATATATCAATATGAAAGTAAATGAGCAAGCAATTGTGCAATGTAATGTACTGAAGTAGGAACAATAGGGCTAGTCATATAATGATAAAACCTATGTAAAAGGATGCCCCTAGTGAACCTTTTATGGTGTGAGCAAGTTATATAAGTACTATGACTAGTTTTAATCTAAAAAATTAGATCATGTGTTCATCGAGATGAGTCAATAAGACTCAGACAAGAGCATAGTGTGTTACTGTCTATATTACAATGGTTTTGCCTATGTAAATTTTTTATGTCTAAGACAATTTCACCATATTCAACTTCAATTGGAAATGATAACCTCTATGTTTCTCAACCCACTTACAATACACTTTTGAATCATCTTTGATATAAAATTGGCTATAAATAAGTATTGCATATACCAAAGCATAAATCAACTTATGTAAATAAACAAGACATAACATGCATAAGTATTGGTTTTCAAGATTTTCTAGGATACTTTATTTTTCTGTATTTTTTAAATATATAAAACTGAAAAAGGAACATACTAACCAATGAATCTTACAATAACCTCACACTAAATAAGTCATGTATCTAGCATAGGAAGGATGACTTCTCATGAATGCAAATCAACATACCACTATGAATTAATTGATCTCAACTTAGAATCTAAAAATTGATCTTACTATGTAACATAAATTTTACCATCATTATGATAATTTTTAGTATGTTGTGTCTATTTTTTAGCATGTTGAAATCTAGGAATCTTTAGAATCCATATTGGAGTGTAAGAATATATTTTTGTTGGTTTCCTTTATGTAAAACTCTTGGTGCCTTTTAATATCAATCTTGGATGAGCTAAAGTAGAGAGTAGGTTTCTAAAATCTATGATGAATTGCTAATTAAGTGGATTTTCAAGAATAGGTCTCCCTAGAAATTTAACCATTTGTTTATGAATGTTTTGAGTAGGTTGAACCTTTTTAATTTGTTCAACTGAAAAAATTTGTGTAGGAAAAATAGCCTTTGATAATGGTGGGTATTCATATGAAATACATTGACTATAATAACCTTATTAATAAACATGTATTTCAAACATATGTGTATTGTATAAGGACTTTCAAGAAACTACTAAATCCAAGGATGTCCCAATAACATATTAAAGACTCCTACACTTGGAAATACTATAACCTTAGAGGCCACATGTGTGAAACAAACCTATAGTGGTAATGTGATCTCACCAATAGAGATATAAACATGACCATTAAATCCCTTGATTATTTTGGTAGTAGGAATTATATCCTTATCTATGTATCAAAAGTCTGAGATAAGTGTGAGCGTGCACACATTCACACTTAAATCATGATCAACCATGATGATCTGTATAGGTTGTTGATCAATGTAAGCTTGTATGAACAAAGAATGAAACTTAGAATCATCATAAAAAATATCATGCTTTTTGAATGTGTTAAGTGGTCTAAGTGACATTGAAACATGATATGTACCAATGATGCCATTTAGAAGATGGTGTGCCTCTATATGAGGATGATAAGAAATGGGTGGAGGGTGTCCATTGTATGTGTAATTCACTTTCAATATCTCTATTTTTTCCTGACATCTATGCTTAGTGTAAGGATCATTGAATATATTTATTGTTTAACTTTAACTTTGTTGTGCCTTTGTAATTTTGGTAGGTGTACTCACATCAATAATGTTCTCAACAACCAATTCTTGAATTTTATGTCTTAAAATGATGCACATGTTTGTATTATGCCCTAGTGCTCTATGATAATCACAAAAAATATTCTAATAAAATACTTTTGTAACAGGTTTACTCACATAAAACTCTTTAATATGAGTGAGTGATATGATATGACATGCCAATAAATTTTGTAACACTTATTATGGAGTTTATTTCAAGTTTGTAAATTATCTCCTTGGTGGAGTTGATAATACAATACATGGAGTAGGATCTAAAACTGCATTCCTTGTTGTCTTTTGATTATTTATATTATCAATTGGTCTTACCTTGTACAATGTCTTACTTGGATTATTTCATGAGAAGTAAAAATTGGGTTGGGTGCATACTTTACCTTATTCATTGTCAACTAATTGACCTCTCTTTCCTTAACTATGTGACATAAATATGTGAATGATAAAAATGTATTAAACATAATGCATTCATTTAGAGGTGGAGAAAATATATGTTTGAATACATCTTGAAATTATTAATATGTCATGGGATTCATCATCTTCGATAACATGGTCTTATACCATAAGACATTATGTGAAATGCTCATTGGATTCATGCTTAAGTTGATTAATATGAGTATATGAAATGTTTTCATTGGTATTAATTGAGAAATGTGCAAGGAATAAATCTACCAAATGATTGAATTCATGAACTAATAGATGTGGTAAATTATAAAACCATCTAATTACATATTATTTTAAACATCAGGGACATAACTTGGTCGACAAATTATTGTTTGATGCATATTCCAAACATGTTGCATGAAATGCTCTCAAATGTTGCTTAGGGTCACCTTTTCCATCATAGAATGTAATCTTAGGTGCTCCAAAGCAAATTAGTAAAGGATATGTTTCCATACATTGAGCTAATGGAATATGTAAAGAATTTTGTGAATCAAGTGCATGATTATGTTTCAACTCACCTTGTTCCAAATTTAACACCTTAGTTTTCATAGATTGAATCTCTTGCATAAAGGATTATAAATCAAGAGTATAATGTGTATTAACCAAAGGTAGTGTCACAAATGACTGAGTAGGAATTTTCACATTGATTTTAGGAAACCCTTGAGTTTCCCCCATAGTAGATGTCAGTAGAAAAGTTATATCAAATGAAATAGAGAAAGGTAAGGAACTCCTAGTAGTTGAAGTTTCCTCATTATGTTTTGGATTTCATCTCTAAAAATTATTATAAACGCATCTTTTATATCTTTATTTTTTGAAAGAAACCATTTTAACTGAGTTTATTTGTGTCATCAAATTGACTAACATATTCTATCATTATGGTGTTATGAACTAAAATATGTAAATTTTGAACTTTAATACCTCTTAATCTAACACATTTTCTAAGATAGGTAACAATAACTTTTTTAGATTGCATAAAATAGATATTGAAACTTAGAAGATTTTTGTTATCATAGAATTTACCAAATATGAAAACCCTAATATAGTAATTGGATATAGTACAAATTAGGAAAGAAACCCTAGCAACATATATAGTTAGGGTTTGTAATATTCTATAAATAGACAAGTTCACTAATATGTTGTATCAAAATATAGAGATTAAGAAATTTTAATATTAAATTAAAAAATTGATATGTAAAATTAGAATATATAGAATAAGCATAAATTAATAATTTATGATTTCAAACTTACTGTAGCTAGAAATATACTAAAAATGGAAAGTATCAAAGAAGAACAACCTAATTTGAAATAAAATAATGCAGGATTGTGACTATGACTATGTGATCATCTAGGAGAATGAGTAAGGGTGTTTTGAATCATGAATAGGGCTTCACATCTTCCTAAGATAACATTGCACTATTCAAATAAAGTTATCTTATGTTGGTGTCTTTAGGGAGCACCAGTGTCTGGTATATATTTTTTCATCTATGTTAAAATGAGTTTGTGCACCTTCACCTATAGATCATGTGTGTGTGATTATATCTATTAAATTCACTACAAAAGCCATTGTATGCCTTCTTCTTCACTTGAAACCTTGGATTTATATACCATGAAGAACAAAGGGAATAAATGCTAAACAAAGGTTAGTAGTTGAAGTTGTGCTTAAACTCAACACCCCTTGTGTTAAACACTTCCTACATACCATTCCTCCAAAGAGGAATCAAACTCCATGTAGTTCTCTTATGCTACAGTGGTGTGTGTGAAATACTAGTGTAATGCTAAATTTTAGAGTAATCTTGGTGTGATTAAGTGCTTCAACAATGAATCATGACCTTGGAGTTGTTTTAAGACTTAGATTAGGGATATTAGGGATATATGTACTCATAATTGAGAATAATGGATATTTTCCTCTTGATGTGTAATTATATTAATATTTTGGTGATTTTCAATCATATGAGCATCTATTGAATAATGGATATAAAATGTGGCTTTATAGTGATCATTTTATAATGATTTTGAATGGGACTTGTGAAACATGTGGGATAACCTATTAGATTAATTTTAATTTGAGTAAATAGATGTTATTTTGAGGGTGGATATGATTGGCATAATCAGATACTACTAGCGAGTGAGATAGTCTTCAAGGAGAAGCATTATCTAAGGAGTAGAGATAGCTAAAATGAAAGTGTGGATTAGTTTGATATTAAGTTTAGGCTGCTTAAAATGGTGAATAGGGATATTCAAAATTAGAATTTGTTTAAAAGGTAAGGTTCATCCCCACAATATTTAAGGAAGAGAAGTGAAGGACCATGGAATTGGGCATGAACTAAGTGTGTATAAGGAGTGGTCATGAATGCATCATTTTAAAAATAGATGTTAATTTATGTATATACATATTGATATTCTTCTCTAATAATAATTTGTGAATAATTATGCACCAATTAATCCCATGAAGTGTATTATAATTAATATTATAATATCATCTTGAAAACATATAATAGTGTATGAGTAATTAAATATACTAACTTCCCCCATTAAGATGTACTTCAATAAAGGGAAGGATAGAGTAACCAATAAACTATCCCCTTTTAAAAAAACCTTCCTTCATTGCCAAAAGGTTACTGAGCTGAACAAATCAGAGCTCAATCAAAGGTTTTGTGAAGATGGTTACTACTTGATCATTTGTTTAACAAAACTTTCGATCAAATAAATGTTTCATGTATCAATTATTGAATATAATGCATATGGATGTAAATGTGATTTGTGTCTTGGTGCTTTGTTGGGTTTAGATAAATGTGGATTGTGATAAATGTGGATAGTAATATGATTATCATAACAAAGTGAAGTGGTTTTGGTCTATGTAAATCCAAATTTGGAAAGTAAGCATCAAATCCAAACTGACTCACATCCAACAATGACAACTCCATTATACTCAAATTTTATAGTAGGTGTTTAAACCTTTTCAAAAATAAGGGTTGATATAAAGGAAAATAGTCTAATCAACTAAGGAATAAACTACTCTTAAATTAGGTCAATTAAATAAATATATATTCTAATGATATTATTATGAGATATATAGAATCTAATCATATGTCAAATATGAAAATTACAATGTTCAATAATTTGATAATATAAATATGGAGAAATTGGACTTATATTATATAGTGATTCACCAACATAACTAAGTAGCGTATGTGAAAAAGTGGATTATTTGAATGTTTGAATCCCACTATTATATTTTAGATATGTACTTTTTAATAGCCTAGAAACTTGCATCACCATGTGGATACTACCATCGATGTTATTAACCTAATATCAATTATTCTATCTAGATAATAGTGTCTAATATTTTCTATAAATTCCTCCTATGTATATTAGATTTCATTGTCACCATGTAGATTATTTATCTAGATTGTGTGCATAAGTTATGAATATCATTATGTAACTCAAAATCCTAGATTCTACAATTAGGGAATACCACCTTATAAAATAGGGTTTAGTGGGCTTAAGTGAAGTCAAACTAACATAAAATACCTCATTATCATTGAGTGTTTCCTATATATCCATATACTCTAAAGAGGGACTCAAACTGGTTTAGTTTGGCTGCTTGTGTTGGCTTGTGCATGAACAATTGTGTAATATGTTATATGCAAGTGTATGTACTGATCTAGCTTGTAACTTGGTAAATATTTTTCATGGGTTTTTTTTTTGTTATGTTTAAAACCTATAATAAGACTAATCTTATGACTAATTTGGAAATAGAAAAGAATATAGAATAATGACTTAGTTATACATTTAAGTTTTAGTAGTCTAGTATAAGTTCGAAAGGTGTTCACTAAATGATTAATGAACTAGCTTAAACTTGTATTTATACCACCTATTTTAAAAAAAATCTTACAAAAAAATTAATGAAGTAAAATAATTTGACCCATACATATTCAAATGTTTGAAAATTTGATTGTTTGTAAGGTATAGAAACATGTTTTAGAGTAGGGACATTGACATCGAAGTTAGTATCTAAGTCTAAAATATAAGTGTCTAGGAAGACAATTTAACATTTTTGAGATTATGTAACTAAAATTGAAAAATATATATAAATTTTTAAGCATACTTTAGGTTACAGGTGATTTGGGTAATTATAATATCAAGGTTAGACCATAAGATAAGCATTTAGGCATAATGAGATGGTGGACACGAGCATTTTGGCTAAAAGATAGATCAAGAACTAAATGGTAGAGCCATGATTGATATTTTTCAAGTTTACAAACTAATTTGACATATAAATCCATATTAGAGTATCTACATCCACCATACCCCCACCCGTTCCCCTCCTCCCCCTTCCACCCATTTTAATATAACAATGTATAAGGATGAAATCACTAGGTTAAATGAAATAAATGTGTACCATGGTGTCTACAACACACCTTGATTTGAATTGATCCCTATTTTAATTTAATTAATATATGACCTACAACCAAGAGCATGTTACAAATTTAAATAGTGCATATAATTTAAAACTAGAAAGTTAAATTTTTTTAAAATAAAAGAGAGAAAGGAAGGAGTACACCTATGTGTCAATGCAACCATATTTTCCATTGAAAGTTTACTTTGGTAATGATGTTTCCTAGCTAAAGCATTAGAGAGAGTTTAAAAACTAAACGTTGAAGATATGAAGAGGGTAATTGGAGGGTGATCATGTCCCCAATCCAATATGATGGTGAGTCGTGCCAAGTCTATCGAGAGCACTAAATCTCAATCACACAAGTTAATTATAAACATATTCAATCCAATCTCACCTTTATCAAATGGTGTAACCATATAAACCCACCATAAATAGAAGTAGTGTCAAGTCCATTGAGAGTGTTGAATCTCAATCACACTAATAAAAAAACCCAACTATTATAGCAGATAAAAGCTCTAATGGTACATCTTGATAAGGTTGGTACATGAATAGTGCATTTGTAATTTGGTGCATTTGCATGGCATATGCAACTCAAATGTATCTCAAGCTAAATTATCTATCAAAATTTAACCTCTAATATGTAAACTATATATAATATATGTCATAAATTGGAAAAAAAATATCCTAAATGTATGACAAATGTATAATATTATATCCCAAATATATATCTCAATCACATAAATTGTATCAACTTCTACCACTTTTTTCAATTGTATGTATGTGGATTCATTTTATTACATGACCCCACTAATAATAGGGGATAGGGAATGGAAGAGTGTATGCCTACTTAGGGTCATTGCATCTATTATATCTATAGGGTTCCCCATCTTCATCCCCCTATTGATGTGATGGTAATGAAAATTAATAATCACCTTAGCTCGAAAGGATAAGATAACTATGATGTATCTATGTCAATGATGTAATAAATAACATATAGTGTTATCATGTTGAAGTAGATGTATTAATAAATCTCACAGTATGCATAAATAACAAGCCCTAATATGTATAATATGAATCATGGCAATATCTATAAGTAACAAACTCAACAAACAATCAAGCATACACACAAGAGTAATCAAATGTCACACAAAATGAGGATCTAAGGATACTGTAAATAAGGGGCATGTTTGAACTCCACACACTCAAGGGGAGGACATATTCAAATGTACACACCCAAACTAAACAAACAACACTCAAGACATTGTGGCCAACAAGAAAGAAACATATTCAAATGTTCCACGATCAAGGCAATGAATCAAACAATAATTACATTCAAGTAATCCATATGAAGGGATGAAGTAAGTAAAATATAATAAACTAACATAAAGATGTCATACTTTCCCTGCATATATATGTTAGAAAAATTTCATGTAGAATATCATATTAAGTACACCATGTAAGATAGTAGTATGAGTATAGGCATGTGTAAATGTTAGTATATAAGTTCAATGTGATAATATAAAATGATCATAAAACACTAAAACCTATGTCAATTGTGATCAAATATAAGTAATATGCCCCAAACATAATGTGTCATGAAAAAAGAGGAAATGTCCAACATCTGCATTTTCATGTTATATGGATCTAATGTATGTTTGTATCACACTCAAGTACCCATGAAACATATATTTGTATATAAATGATATGCTACCTACTAACATCAAGTAAACAACATATGAAAAATCTAGTAAACATGTGAAATGATAAATATTTTTGTATTTTATATGTATTTGAATGTTTTTATATTTTCTTGAATATTTTATTTATATGAATTTTAACAAGCCCAAATTAATTATCTCAAAAGACTTCATTATCTAAACTTTCAAATCATGAATATTTTTGATGGATTTACCTATGATGATTAAGTCACTGACATAAAATACTAAAATAAGGAGTTTCACATCTACTTTCAAGGTGTAGAACGTGGCAGGTAGGGACTCCGTATAAAACTAAATTTGATTAATAATGTGTCAATATTTTCATACAAATATTGAGAAGTTATTTCAAAATATAAAATGACATTTTCATTCTACACACAAGGATGGAACTCTCATTTACTAAGGACCTAGGAGGTTGAGATATGTATATTTATTTCTCTAAGTATCCATTCAAGAAGTCACTTTTAATGTCCATTTGATGGATTTATCATCCCTATGTTAAAGTGAAGAAAAGTATTATCTTGATGGAATTCATCTTTGCAATTGGATCAAAAGTTTCATGGTAATCAACACCTTCAAATTTTGAAAAAAAAAAATTCTACAAGTCAAGCTTTGTATCAATCAATGTACCCATTTGATGTATACCTAGTGTAGTATACCCACTTGCATCTCACTAATTTTATTCCTTTCAAAATTAGAACTAAGTCCTAAGTTATGTACTTCTTCAAAGAAACAATTTCTTATACCATAACTACATACCATTTAATATGTTTAAAAGCTTTATGACAAGTCTATAGATCATGTGTCACTACCAATTGTGCCAAATGTTAAACAACATAAATATGTTGCAATCTCATTGTGCTAAGATGTTTTGAAATGCCTACCAATAAAATAGCCTTATGGTGAATAATGCAAACCCTTTTGGTAGTGGTTGTGTTCAATTTATAGGTACATTTTGAATGTTTTATTGCACTAGTGGAAGTTTTCGTTATCCCCCTATATCTCATCATATGAACTATAGTAACTTTTAGAATGGGATCCATATAAATTATCTTATTATTCATAAGAGACCTCATAATTTGTGTCCACCTCAAAAAAAGGTAATACAGGATGAGTAGGATATGTTGGCATGAAATCTTAAGATTATTCATCAAATGACATATCTTGTCATTAAATCACTTTAATGGTGCCCAAAACAATAAAATGATATTCCTTCACATATTCACATTAGCTAATAAATATATAAGGATAACCCTTCCTTTCCATTACTTTTCTATTTTCATGTAGAATATGTGCCCATGCATTACATTCAAAAACTCACAAATTAGCTACATTTGGGTTAACACTAGACCATTTTTCTCACAGATTCATATTTTCACTATGAAGTAGGAGGGAAAATTTTGATGTAGGTTTTAGACTAAATTTTCTCAATGCAATACTATGAAGGAAACTCTTTAAAATGTACCGTGTGATTGACCATTTCCTTTAATGTGTAGTTTTTCTACTCAACCACACCATGTTGCTAAGGGGTGAATGGTACATTATGCTAAATTTAAATGCCTGTTTTTTCATAGAATCTAATTATCTAATTTCTAATGAGTTATTTTACATTATTTGTTTTAAGACAATAAATATTACTCTCTAATAATTTTTCAATAAGGGCCTTGCATTTTTGAATTGATCAAAAACTTTGCATTTAGTTTTTAGAAAGTAGATCCATTTTTATCAGAGAAATCATCAATAAGTGTAAGCACATATTTCTATTTCTAAAAATAAATATTAATAAAGAACGTAAGATCATTTTGAGCCAACTATAATATGTCACTTTCCCTTAATGATTTGCCTTTGGGAAATAGATCCTTGTGTTATTTTCCAAGTGCACAATCTAAACAAATGCCATCTTTGAAAGAAACTTGTGGCAAACCAATAACCATGTGATGATTACTGAAGCCTTATAATGAGAGATAATTTAGATGACCAAAATACTTATGTCAGAGTTTACTCAAGTCATTATCATGTGTAATCATCACTTGTGAAGGTTGAGTGAACACAAAGTTGTCAAATTTTAAAATCATGCTTGAGGATTAACTTTACCAATAAATACAATAGTACGCTGGTCTTTCATATTTAAAATAACAATATTGGTAGGTGTGAGCTCAATAATTTTGCGTTCACTTGAATGTGAGATCTAATATATGGAGAGGATGTTTGTAGACAAGTTTAAAACATGGAGAAATTTTTTAAATACATCATTCTCCATTTCAACTATCCCTTCACCCTAAAAAACTAGAGGACTAGAGTTTCCCACAAAAACAATAGTTGTGTAGCATTGGTTAAGATTTTTAGATAGTAAACTATCATGAACCATATGGTGAGAGGCTCCTGAATCTAGAATCCATTCAAATATAGCAGTTCCTATTTTTAAAGAAAGTATTCCTCCTATCTTGGGAGGGAGAAACTACATTTTTCATCTATGCCTCTAATTATGTCATTTCACTGAAACATTGATGTTCAAAATGGCCTAGTTTCTTACACCAATTATAAAACATTTGGTTGACATTGGCATTTACTTTCCCTTTGCCTTTTTTTGACTTATGGATTATGTTCATTTGGTTCATTCCACTTAGTCTTGGGATTTACTTTCCCTTTTTTCTTGACAAAACCCTTGCCTTTTCTATATTTAGGTTGTGACATTATACTAGTATCATTGATCCTTAGGTCATAAATTCCAAATAAAATTTAGTTTATCATGTTCACTTTGAATTTTCTCGTTAAACATGTTTAAATTTGGTGCCACACATGCAGATCCCATATAGTCTTGATGTGATAGTAGTTTGAAAGAAAAATTGACTAAAGATGAACCAATGTAGACAAAATAGTCATTATGAGTTTTTCATCAGTCTTGGCTTTACTAGTCTTAATAAATATAAGCCTTAATCACTTCACTTGAGTGATGAAGTCCTCAATGAAAATACTTTTTTGGACTAAGAGTAGTGAACTCATTTTATAGTTGGTAATTCTAGAATAATAGCAAAGACATCATTTTCTAGTTGACATGCCCTCAACTTATTGTTCTTTCCAAAACCAACCTCCAAGGGAATCCAAACAGTATAAAGTTCCATGACGCCTTGAAAATTAAACATCAATTTAGGAGATACTCATTAACCAATGTTTTTATTAGCTTTTTTAGAATAATTTTTCTATTTTTGTCATCTGATAAGATCTAAAAGTGTAGCGTCTTCATCCATTGCAATATGGTAGAGGCCCTTGATAAGAATCACATTAGTAATGTATAATTTCATGTTAAAGTAGTTTGAACTTGAGATAATTAGTTTTATTTTGAACATAGTGTAGCACAAAAAAAATTGCATGTGATTTTTTCAACAAATCAAAAGGTATCTCAAATTTTTATTTTCTACCAAAAACATGGTTTTGTAGCTGAAAATGACACAAGAATTATCTACTTTAACTAAATAGGTATTTTGATATTGTAATTAAACAAGAATTTTATTTTTGAATATAAATATGGAGATAGTGTGCGACACTTCTAAGTATACTTTAGATCTCTTTAGTATTAATAAGTTGGGTGTGTTTGATCTGTAGCCTCTGTGATATACTAACCATAGGTGTAAATAGTGAACATGGCCTAAGGGCATTGATTATGAAAGTTTCCACCATTCTCATAGCTGTATTATATTCCATCTTTGAGGTATGTAGAGACTATCTTCCTAGGGTTAGCTTCTTACAAGTGCATTCTAGAATCAAATGGTCAAGAGACTTCTTATTGGTAAAAAGAAAAATCTATATATTTTTTATATAACATGAGGTACGTGGAAGATAACATATTTATATAGTGTTTTTATGATGGCTTGAGTATTGAGAATGTACCCTTAACACCATATATTAGGTAAAAATGATAATCATTTTTTCCATAATGATAAGTCGTGATTTTTACAACTATGAGAACACAATTCTAACTTAGGGGGTTTCTATTGAAAATAAAAAATTCATGTCCAAATAATTTATAATGTCTTAAAAATAGTTGTGATTCATAATTCTTAGCAAAAGATAAAAAACTTGAAAACACATAATATAGATTACCTGCGTGAAATCAGCCCAACCTAGAGCTTTTTGGAACAAATTTTGATGTCACTAAAAATACGTTGAAAATATACTTGACATTAAAGGAAAGTTTTTTTGTAGAGACCAATAACTGCGTTCTAGTAAAATTTTAGGTTATACAGAGCACTTTATTTTGCACTAATCCCAAGGTGACAAAAAAATCATGCAAAGGTTGATTAAACACATGACACAAAAAAATAGTTTTTTTTAAAGTCAACGGTCAACTATCTGGTAAATTTTTAGATCAAACAGAAAACACATTTTTTTTTCAAACTCTTAGTAACCTACTACATTCACCAATCTTTGATCAATCAAGATCCCCTAAGGGTGAAATCAGAGCATAAGATTGGGTATTTACAATACGTTATTAAAATATGGGTTTACAATTCAAAAGAAAATCATATTTATGATAATTAAACCTAAATTTTTTATAACTATGATCTTATATTAAATTAATGAATGGGGTCCAAAATTGAATAACTGCCATAAGACATACACCCACAATACATACAATAATATAAATCAACATTTTAAATAAAAATAATATATATAATTATAACATGTAGCATGACTACTCTTTATATAAAAAATATCTAATCTAAAATATCAAAATAACAATAACTCTTTTCTACAATGAATGTTTTATCATTAGTTTGATATATTGTTATATAGATAAGAAAGAAGTTATAGATGTAATTTGGAGAATAATTAATTTTTAAAACAAATCTTTTTAAGACAAGGCTTTATTATTAATAACAAAAGTCAATAAGTTAATAGTTTGATTAATATTATTTTTTATTAATAATATGTGAATAATTATATACCAATTAGTAAATTATTTATAAATTATATTACATTGAATATTATAAATGCATTCTAAAACTATATAATAATATGTATAAGTAGTTAAATGCATTCACATGGAATATACATTTTTAAACTGATTATATTTTATATGAGATAATTAAATTTAAAATTTAAAGGAAATAAATAAATATAAATACAAATATGTTATATATAAAGTTCAGAAATGTATTTCTTAACCGTCCATAAAATTGGGAAATAGTGCTTTACAATCATAATTAATGACAGTTGGTAAATGGTGTACGATGTAAATGATGTGTTCCAAACCTAGCAATTTCTAGAATGTTAAAGTTTTGTTCTTGAGAAGTGTCACACGAGAAAATTGTTTTTATAACTATATTGGTTTGATCCAAGGCTCCAAAATTTCATTAAGTTTTACGTCTTTTTGCTGAGGTCATTTGCAGTTGAATTCATTCTCTATTTTTCTGTTAGTATTGAACAAACCAAGAGAGAGTACGTGGAATTATTTACAACAGTCGAAGTACATGGAAATTGGAAACATGTGATGTATATATTCTTTCGATCACCGTTATCACGGGTTAAATTTGACGGTCACCCTTACTCGTCAAGAAATGTTTTTGTGACGGTATTCAAATTAATGTCACCTTGCATGTGATGTTCATTTTTTATTTTTGACTTTCATAATTTTGTATAGAAACTAGCTAAAGTTTGTTTTTATTACCTATATTGCAAAGAAAGAACATTCACTACGACTACACACATTACCTTGAGGATGCTTTATCATTGAAAGGGCTTGTGTTCCTATTTTCAATGTAAGATTGGTCTAATGGAGTTTTAATAATGTATAGGAATAAAATGAATCTTTTCTATTAAACCCTGAGCCTTAAAATTTCAATTCAACAAATAATTCCCTAAACTAGTGGGTGCTGAAAATTTCCTTCAAGAATTTAAGATTTTTTTTTCAATAATTTAAGAAAGTTTATTATAGGTTAGGATGAATGATTTTTTTTAAAGATTTTATAACTAGTAAAAGTATAAATCACTTGTTTACATATAATTCTCAAAATATCTTTTAAAATTTCTCAACATAAAAAATAAATAAGAATTCATGAAATTTCTATGCTAAGAAAGCTACTAAATTTCTTAACAACACGAGGTGAAAAACATAGAGCATTAAATTAAACTTACTCCACCCATAACAAAATAATCTATTGAGTTTAGTATAGAGTACCTGAATTTTGACTGAAAAAAGCATTATTAAAAAATTAATCTAAACAAAAGCTCGAGTGTTCATTGGCTCATTTGAAATACAATACCATTATAAATATGTCTTGATTCCATTTAAGGCATCCTTCAAAATATGGTTTTACCAGGAATTGAAAAATTCCCAAGTTGGAAAAAGTGGCCACTAGTCAAGAAGGAACCTATTGAACTTTGTAAGTATATGTATTATCGTAAATCCATTTTAGTAAAAAGCAAGATGTTTAATTTGTATACACATTTATCAAACTTGAAATTCACGACGGCAAGTGCAAAAAAATCAGTGAAGGCAATCAGCAAATAATTTAATAGAGGTGGCATCAACAGACACCGTAATAAATAAAACTAGCGCAGGGAGAGTGTAGATTCAATCGGATACGTATTTGGTGATAGCCTTTGAGCCCTCTGACATAGCATGCTTGGCTAGTTCTCTGAGAAGCACCAATTTTATAGCAGTTTGCACCTCACGTGAAGAGAGAGGCTCCCTCTTTGTGTATTTAGTGAGCTTGGACGACTCTCCGGCCAATTTCTCGACGTATGTCATTCATGAAGGAGTTCATGATGCTCATGGCTTTGCTAGAGATGCCAATTTTAGGATGCACCTACTTGAGCACTTTAAAGACGTAGATCTTGTAGCTCTCCACGCTCCTCTTCTTCTTCTTCTTCTTGTCGTCGCTACCCTTGGTGATCTTCTTTCCAGCTTTGGGAGGGGCCTTCTCCTTGGGCTTCTTCTCAGCAATAGAAGTGGGAGTAATCTCTCCCATAGTCTTTTTCTCCTTCGTAGGCTTCTTCTCAGCGGGCTTCTTCTCTGCCTTGGGTGCCATTGTAAAAATGAAGGTTAACACTCAGTCGATTGATATAAACAGCGCAGACAGATGATGAAAATCATTTTTTGTGGAGGGTTATATATTTCCAAGTCCTCTCTTTTCTCATTGGATGAATACGTGCACCACGGATCGGTGGCGTGTATAATCCTTGCCGTCTATCGCTATATTCAAATCAATAGACCACGTGTAATTATAAATTTTGAACACGGATTGGCCCTTCTTAGATTTTTGAACCCTGTCATTGACCTTGGCATGAGCGATTGCATTTATTCATCCAAGACTCCAAAGCATTTGATTAAGACTTAAAATATTAATTCGACCTATTGTTCTAGGCTTCCAGTGTCACAGGCACGGTTTACCTATAACCTAGCAGTCTAGCACTATAATCTAGCAGCTGCCTAAGGCCTTAAGTATAAAACAGCCATTTTTTCAACTTAAACGTCAAAATGATAGTTTTTATAAAATCTTCCCTGTTTATTAATATGTTTTCAATTTTTTTAAGTGTATTTTACATATAAAATGATAAAAAAGGCCTAAAGAGGGATCAAATTTAACCCCTGACCGTTATTCCCCACCAACTCACAGTTAGTATGTCACTTTAATGACGTGTGCCACCACCCAGACAGTTCATTGTGATTTATATAGGTTACCAAATAGAGAACCTCTCACAAATGTCATTAAAGATGTTCTTTCAATAGCCATGAATGTAATACCTACCCTATAAGTTGTACAGGAAAATCTTGATCCACAAAAAACATACTCAAAGAATTCTTCTAGAAAATAGATTAATATAGATTTTACAACAAAATCATGCAGGCAAGAAAGAAAATTAGAAAGAATTCATGGCATGACAAAACAAAACAAATAAAACAAAATAATTAATTAAAATTATATTATTTGTAAATTTTTAAGTTTATAATTATTTATAGCTTATTAAAGAATTTAGTAATTATATATAATTTAAAATTCAAAAAAGAACTCCAGCCTATAAATTTTCAACCCTAAAATAGCATTTACAATCTTTATAAGAAAAAAAGAGGAGGTGATAATTTCATATTAATCATAGATAAATAAAACTCATAAAATTCAAAAAAAAATTTACTTATTAAAAAAAAAAATAGTCAGAAAATGAAAATCCAAAATAATTAATTGTTTAAAAACTATTGCTCCTCGCCAATCTCTCTTACACAAATAGATGCACAAATACTTATAAGTATTTACACATTTAAAAAGAATAGTAGCAATATTTAAATATTAGTATTAGTTTTAATGGTGTAAATTACGTTAGAAAGGATGTAAGTTCTTATTTTCGTAAAATAGGATTTTATATAAATGGTGAAGGTTTTTAAGGTGAGATGGTTGTTAATGGTGAGAGGCAATGACAAGTATTTTTAATGATATCAAACATCAAAATGTCTATATCATTTACCAAACTTGGAATCAAGGCAGTGAGTGGATTCACATGCCCTATACCTATTACAAAGTGTTTCACAATTTATAACATAGTGACATCTTTGATTGGTAATTTTCTTTTGTCAAAGGTGAGTGAATATATCATGAGATTGATTTGATTATGATAGGACTCCACATCCAATGCACCACTCCAATCAATACTACAATATAACTTACCTAAAATGTTAAAGACATTAAATTCTAAAATATATATTTATATATACTAATTATAGTATATAAATAATTATAGTATATATTGATAAGTATAAATATTATCAAAATATATAAATGACTATAACTATATATAATAAAATATAATAGTATATATGTTTATATTATATATAATTATATTCGATGCTATTATGTTAATATTATATAATATTATTATTAATTTTATAAATATATTATATATAAAATTATAATATATGTAGATATAATAATATATTAATATAAGAGTCTTTCTAGGTTTGGGTCGAGTAGATGGGACCAATGATTTCAGGGCTTTGGGTAGACCCTGAGGTTATAGGAGGTTTGCCATGTATTTAGAGTTGTCGATTCAAATTGAAACTACAAAGATAGCACTGTGTCCTCCTCACCTTACATTTGTCACACACAACCACATATCTTCCTTAACTAGGCATGTGTTCAATCTATCAGTAGTTTTTGTATACAACATGCAAGTTTTGTGTATGATCTGTACCAACAACCATGTGCATGTCGAGGAAAAGCTCCAACTGGGTAAGATTTTCTTCCTTCTATAGCTATATGCGCTGCAATCCAACCCATCAACCCAAGATTTGGTGGCACTATCTACCAAGCTGATGCCCATTATAAAACAAATAAAAGTGGGCTATGAAAATAAATTTGCAAAACAAATTCATATTCAATAGCGACAACCACTTCTTTTGCATTAATCAACATCAATGTCAAGCAATTTTTTTCTTTTTAACTCTCAAAAAAATTGGAATTATTATTAAATTTTATTATTGGAATGCCTCATATTATATTAAATAAATAAAATATAATATAGAAGGTTATATAGTAACGTGGTCAAACAAATCACGATCCAAACTCCATGTTGGATAAAGAAATTGGCTCAAAACATTAACAAACAACTGGGTAGAACATGACAAGAACAACTATAAATATTCAAATAGGGTTTTAAGCATAGGCTGTCACCCCAAAAAGTGAATGAGGGTCATCCTTGGGAAGCATCGACCAAGCAAGGGATTCCACATCAAGGATCTCCAAAGCAGTCCATCCATCTGGGGGGTCATCATGTATAGTGATCGGCCAACCATCAGGGGATTGAGCAAGAACAATAGCACTTGTTGGAGACTGTTGTACAAGACCAGCATCATATTTCCCATAATAATTCTATCCATCCCTTGTAGGAGGGTGAGGCGATAAGTGGCCCCTATTGTGAGACTGACTTTTGCTTTTGCATCTCCTGGGAGGAGTGGCAGATTGTTATTAAACTTTTATTTATGACTGATTTAATTATATGAGTCAACTAAACTACATCTTATATTTATTTTTTAATTCAATACTTCATTTTACATTAAATCTATAGTTTTTTTGACCAAAAAAAATCTGTAATTTAAACCGATCCATCTCTAAATTGATCAATCTTGTAAAGATTTTTTTTTTTTTAAATTATTTATTTTCTCTGATTTTAAAAACATAGCAAAATGTTTTGGGTTCAAATATAGCAGCAACTCAATTTGGAAAGTTCAAAATTTTTGAACTTGAATATCTATTTTGAATTTAGATTTTTTTTCTTCAAGGGTGTGAGGTGAAATGTAGTGTTTTTGTGATATTAATACTAGGGACACATGGATCTTCAAATGTCATAGGGATCTTTCTCAAATACAAGTATATTTACAAGTATCATTTTTATTATTTGGGTTTATTTTGTTTTTATCACATATGGTGTTTAAAGACGTAACAACTCATACATGATTACTTCCTTTAACACATTTACACTTAACATGTCACTTGTGACTTTCGTGAGTCCATGACAATGTGGTAATCATGTTCGCAAAAGTCATCTTGGTAATACATGCATTATATCTTTTACATGTATCATTATTTGAGTAATCATAAAAACTTTAAGAAAATAAGGAGTATCTACAATGAGGGTACATGTGGTGGTTGTGTATTTGTAGAGAAAGCATATTAAAATATTCAAAGATGAATCCTAGCATTTGGGTTGGCAATGAAATACCTCTGAAATAATAATAATAATAATAATAATAATAATAATAATAATAATAATAATAATAATAATAATAATAATAATAATAAGTGATATGAAGTGTCACAGTTAATATTATGTTGTAATTACACTGAGAGGTATTTTATAATCACAATTAGGTGTGGAGGCCGAAAAAGTGGGGTCGTGTGCACTATAATATGTGTATGTGTTCATTTTTAATTTAGATCATAAACTTGACATTTATTTGATAATCACTTAATTTATTTTAAAGTCCATTGAAAAATCATAATATCTTAATTACATAGTGGAGTTTGGAGCCCTTTTTTCAGAATTTTTTTTTTCAAACTTCACACATTAGTCTAATTAGATTGACTCAATTTATCACCAATCAATGAGAAATGTACAAAGAAAATAATAAAATTATTTATAATTATGTTATAAAAAAATTCAAAACAAATACTTTAAAATTTATATATTTTTTTCAAATAAATTTATTTAAATTATATATAATGGTTATTTATTTTTTAATAATGTAAAAAATATTTTAAGTTGTATTAATATAAGAAACGTGGCCATATATTCTCGAGTAGTTAGAAAGTGGATCTTTATTGACAATGTTTATTTATCAATGAAAATATTATAAAAAAAGTAATAAAATTATTTCTAATTATATTATTAACAAATTCAAAATAAATATTTTATATATAAACAAGGGTAAAAACTTTATTAATCTGAAAAAATCAAGGTACAACCCAGCAAAGCACCAAAGAAAACAGCAAAGTCATAAAACAACAAGACTTACAAACGCCCCTTAACACCCATCACTCCGCACTCCTGTCTACATCCTTTCTAAGTATCCGCTCCAGCTTCTGGCGCACCTCATTGGGCAAACCCGCCCACTCGTCCACCTTCAATCTGTCCCCTCCTTCTGAAGCACATTTCGCCAAGCAGTCCGTTGCTTCGTTCCACTCCCTAGGAACGTGCACAAAAGCCATCGACTCCATAAGATCACTCACCTGTAATATCTACTATACTATCAGGGATAGTTGCCAGCTCACGTCATTCATTTTCCTTTCTTGAAGCATATTAATCAAAATTTGTGAGTTAGCTTCGTAGTGTACCTTGCACCAGCCAAGCTCATAAGCTCTTCTCAGGGCATACAAGACAGCCAAACCCTCCATTCTATTTATCATCTGCTCTCCCTGATAGGCCAAAAAAATGAAGACCAAGGCTCTGAAAGAGTCCCGGCCAACCCCTCCAATCCTTGCCAGACCAGGATTGCCTCTAAAAGATCCATCTGTGTTAATTTTTAAAAAACCTTTAGGAGGTGGTGTCCATTTCCCTTGTCTTTGAATCTTCTGCTTCCTGCCACAGTCATGCCTCCCCTGAGCATAGCCCATGGTAATATACTGAATCCCCAAACTCGCAGCCAACTCTACATCTACCTGAGCTAGGGGCAGAGCGATTTTGCTCTTAGTTGAAACGGTCTCCTGGAGCATGCCCATAATTTTGCGCCATACCTGCTGAAGCGCCAACTTTTCCTCCTTGAAAATCCTCCTATTTCTCTAAAGCCAGACCTACCACAATAGAAAGATTGGCCCTGTATACCATGCTTCCTACAAAAACTGAGTACCAGAAGGCGGTATGTCCAGTCTTGACCAAAAATCAACCAAATAGGAAGCATGTAAGCATCGACAACCCTAAGCATCCCACCAAGCATGCCACAACTGACTGGTAAAGGGACAGCTAAAAAATAAGTGTGATGACTCCTCCTCCACCTCTAGACATAGGACATAGTGTGAAGGACCAGCAAATCCCCTCCTCTTAATATTCTCCCAGGTCAAGCAACAGTTCCATGCAAGTGTCCAGGAGAAGCAGTTACATTTTGGCCAGGAAAATTGGCTCCATACTCTCTTCCACCATGTAACTTCCTCTCCTTCCTCCCACTACTGTGCAACTAGCTCCTGATAACCAGATGAAACCATGTATTTCCCCTTGGGGTGGGGCGACCATGCCAGCATGTCACTCTCCCCGAGGGCGCAGCAATTGCACCCCGCTAGAATATTCTTCAGCTCCATGCATTCAACTTCCATTCCATTAATCGACCACTCCCCCGGAGCCATCCATCTCACCTCCATCAGCTGGCCATTATGGAGAAGACATTTGTAATCACTCACCTTATTCCACCCTGCTTCCCCAAAATTCTATGCTAAATCACTCAAATGAGGATATTAGGTAATCAGAGGGGGAAAGCCATCCCACGAATCTGTCCAAAACTACGCCTCCTCTCCACCTCTGCATATCCAAAAAAGGCCCTTTTTTATCAGAGCTGCTCCCTTTTCTAGAGTGGTCCAGATCACCGAACCAACTCCAGACAAGCTATACCTGGGAATGTCCTTCACTGGGACCCCTAAAAAGTACTTATGAGAGAGAATCTTGGCCCACACTCAATCCTGCTCCACGCAACACCTCCAATATAGCTTCACTGCCAGGGCCGTTCCTATCATCATCGACTGTCGAAGTCCCAGCCCCTCAAATCTTTTTGGGCTGCACACCACTTCCCATCTAATCAGGCTCCACTTTGACAAAGTCAAGTTACCAACCCAGAGAAACTATCTCGCCATGCCATCCAAATCCTTGACAAAGCTCACCGGTGCCACCTGAAGCATACATCTATAAATAGGAAGCGCCTGCACCACTGACTGAATTAGTTGGACTCAACCAGCAAAGGACAGCCACCTATTAGTCTAATGGTTCACCTTGGCTCTAAATTTGTCGATAATCCCTTTCCAAGTTTCCCTCACCTGTCTCCCAGTAGATAACAGAAACCCTAAATAGAGCACCAAAAGGCTGCCAATCTGGAACCGAAGAGTATCAGCCACCCTTTGCTAAATAGCCATATGCATGTTAAAAAAGAAGATGGAGGACTTGTCCTCATTGACAACCTGTCTTATGGCTGCCAAGTAATCATCTAATCCCCTGTAAAAATTGCCAGCCTCCCTCACAGTTGCCATGCCCATTAGAGCCACATCGTCCACAAACTACAAATGGGAAAGGACCGGTAGTTCACCTCCCCACCTCCATCCCTAGATAACACCCTCTGTGGTATTCTTTTTGATTAGCCAGCCAAGACCTTCCACCAAAATTAGGAACAAGTATGGGGATAATGGATCTCCCTATCGAAGTCCTCTCGTCGCCCCAAAGAGGTGGGAGTGCTCCCCATTAACCAAGACTGAGAATGAGGTCGAGCTAACACAGCTCATAACCCACATAATCCATTCCTCTGCAAACCCATAGGCTTCTAGCATCTTCCGCAGAAAGGACCATCAGACCCTATCATATGCCTTGGACATGTCTAATTTCATGAACATAGCTTTCTCTCACAATTTTGACATGGAGTGAATAGCTTCCATTGCCACCACTATTCCATCTAGAATCTGATGCCCCTCCACGAAGCCACTTTGCTCTTCGAATATCAAAACACTCATCCATTTCTTCAATCTTTTTGCAATCAGTTTCAATATGATTTTGTAGACCACGTTGCAAAGTGCAATAGGCCGAAACTGATTCAGGTGGTCAGCCCCTTCCCCCTTGGGAATAAGAGCCAAAAAAGTTGAATTTAGAGCTCTAAGCATTTGTCTGTTATTTTGGGATTCTTGGACAATAGCCAGTAAGTCCCTTTTAACTATTTCCCAAAACTTCTAGAAGAATTTGATAGGAAAACCATCAAGGCCTAGCACTTTACCTTTTTTCATGTTGAACACCACCCTCTGGAGTTCTTCCATGTTGATAGGACACATTTGTTGCTCCTTCATATCCTGAGAGACAATACTGGGAATACAGGATAGTATCCGTTCCTCAGCATTCGCTTCCCTCCTACCTTCCTCTGTAAATAGAGCCATGAAATGTTGGGTTGCTTCATTGCAAATCCCCCTAGTAGAAGAGATTTTCTCTCTGCTATCCAAAACCAATGTCGATATCATATTATCGTGTTGTCTAGCTCTCACCGTATTAAAGAAAAAAGTTGTGTTCCTATCTCCCTCCTGTAGCCAATCCACCTTGGCTTTCTGCTTCCAAAATATCTCCTCCCTTAGCTCCCATTCCTCCACCTTTCGAACAGCCCTGGTTTCTTCCTGCATCAAGAGCTCTGTTAGCCCCTCCTCCCTAATCATCTTGGTGATGATGTCCAGCTCCTTCAGTGCCTCTTTCTTCTCCTAAATATGTTTCCAAAGTGCTACGTGTTCCATCTCTTGAGCTGATATTTCACAAATTGAAGGAGCTTGAACATAAAATAGATTGCCGTACCAATCGTTGGCCTCCCAATTCACCACCACTCAGCCACTCTGTCAAACAATTCTGGATCCCTAAGCCACATGAGCTGAAACTTGAACGATGGCTTCCTATAACCATCCTTGGATGAAATATTCAACTTAATTGGCCAGTGATATGAGCCTCTCCAATCAAGTATCTCGTACTTCAAGGACCATTGACCGCCCATCCAATAACAAGAGGTCAAAAACCTATCAATGCGCTCAGTAATACAGCTATCACCCAATCTCCTATTGTTCCATGTGAAACTCCCATTGCATGGCTTGATATCCACCAGGTCGAGTTCTGAGATCTTATCGCGAAGCAAAAGGGAAGATGGCTCTAATCTTGTTGTACCTCCCCTTTTTTCTAAAAGATCCATGATTGCATTAAAAACCCATGCCATAATCCATGGCATGTAAGGAAAGTCTCTACAGACCAGCTGTATATTATTCCAAACAATGAGCTTACCAAGGTAATCAGTGGGGGCATAGATGTTCGTGAAAAGAACATACTCTCCCGATTCCATACATAGCACAACCATAGAAAGAGAATATTTGAAGGCAGTCCATGACATCGATAGTACCTTGCGGGGATTCCACATACAAGCCACACCACCAGCCGATCCCTGCACTCCTATGCATTGACACAAACATTGCCTCCACATCTTCGACGCAATTCCCATCATAAATTCTATCGAGACCTTGGTTTCTTGTAGAAAAAGAACGTCCAGATTATGATTCTTAACCAAATCTCGAATAGCTTTTTATCTGGGGCCACTGTTCAGGCCCCTCACATTCCATGAGAGCACAATCATTTGGTTGGAGACAGGAAGTGGAAATCAATGGTCTTAACCGACCCTGACTCAACTAAATTCTCCCCAATTATCTTAATCCTTTCCATATCCTTCCTCCATCCAAGTTTGGCACTTTTTTCGATTGTCCCCTTCTTCCCCTCCCACTGATGGATTCCCAGGTGCAGGTGGGCCTTGCCTTTCTTCTCTGCCTCCCCCGCCCCTGCCTGCATTGGGGGATCCTCTTCTTCAACCTCCTGCCTCATATCAACATATGCTTCTAAGGTTATTTGCTCCCCCAATTGCCCATCCAAAATCATAGGTAGGGAAATTTCCACTAGCATCAGAGCATGGTCCATGGGTGTAGCACCATCCACTCCAGCCTCTCCCACCACCTGCTCCTCACTAATTAGTCTTGGACAGATCTCCTGTTGTCCTAGTGTATCAAGAACCTCAAATCTGTTAATTGAGTCTTCTGCCTATCACTCCATCCAGGATCTCTTATATCCTCTATTCCTGCCTTTAGCCTTCACTTGCACAAAACCCTCTAAATCCTTGCTTCCTTCCATTCCAGCCTTTTTCCCTTTATCCACCCCAAAGGTTTGATTCAGAGAAGGAGGGCATGAAGGTTGTTGATCATTCAGTTTTGCCTTAGGACAGCCATGGACCAAGTGGCCATACTCATGGCACAATCTACATCTGAAAGGGAGCATCTCATAATCAAGTTGCTGCACCCATGAATATTCTCCCATGCTCATCTCAACCGCATTCAGTAGGGGCTTAGTCAAGTCAATTTCCACACAGATCCTTGCGAATGTCATGAACTTCCTTCCTATAGTTTGTGAGGAAGACCCAACAGGTTTCCCTAGCATAGATGCAATCAACTGTAACACATCCTCCCTGCAACATTCAATGGGCATTTTGGGAAGTCTCACCCACACCGGTACTCTATGTGGTAGTTCCTCCGTCGGGTTAAATCCATCATGCCATGGTTTTACAAACAATCCTACCTAGTTATAAAAATAGGGACCTCCTTCGAATACCTTGTTTCTATCAGCTAAATAGACAAATGTGATCATGAAAAAGTTGTTGGCCAGCAATGAAATTTCCATCTCTCCTTCTGGCTCCCAGACCCATCGTGCCCAGCTCTCTAGGAAGGGTAAAGAAACTCTTAATCCCAAAAATTTGCAGTAAAGTGAGTGCTTGGAGTAATACTCCACATCATCAGCTATCATTTCATATGGAATTACAAGCTTCGGTCTCTCAGTACAGCGCTCCAAGCATCCATTCACTTTTGTTAATCTTGAACTTCTAGCTGGGTTAGTGTCAGGCATACCTGCTATTTGGATAGGGTCAGCAATTCCCTTTAGCCTGGGTTCCATCCTGGATACATTCCCCTGTAAGTTTCTCCCCACAACCTCCCTGAAGCTCCTGTCCATCTTTGCTTGCAACATCTCTTCCTCCCCCCACGTCGCATCCTTCTCCCCCTTCACCTATTTCAGCTCTCCCTCTCCACCTTCCTTCCTGTCCTCACTCGTTGTCTTCCCCTAGCGCAAACCAAAAAACATACAAAAATAGACCAGGGCTCGACAGCCCTAATTTGGCAGTGAACTCCTGAGTTCGCCCGCACGCTCCATCTTGGTAATCATCAATCTCCACATGTTGATGTCAAAATAAATATTTTAAAATTTATATATTTTTTTAAATAAATTTATTTAAAATATTATATGTATAATATAAATAAAATACATTAATATAAAGACAAACATGATGGCCATAGAGTCTGAACAGTTACAAAGTGGATTTTTATTGGCAATGCTTATGGCTCAAATGCATGTCTATATTTCTTAACATCATGATGGCCATGGAGTCTGGACTAGTCACAAAGTGGATCTTTATTAGCATTGCCCTATGGCTCAAATGCATGTCTATATTTCGTAACATCATCCAATTCAAACCTCAATATATTACCTAACCACCTCTAATTTGTGCCACCACAATTTTCTTGTTTAGCTTGCGTGCGATATTACCAACATGAAGAAATATTCAGCCACAAATGATAAAATCCTAGTGTTAATCTTGAAGTATTCTATATACTCTACCAACAATTAGAGTGAATATTTATATATCATTAAAAAATTAAAATGAAAATATAAAATTAAAAATTAATAATATTAGTATAAAAGTTAAAATGAAGTATATTGAAAGATATCATGTTAAATCTTAAAATTGCGAGTGAATTTTTGTAGCGTTTTTAAATAAGATCCTTATTTTGAGTAATAGTATTATTGTAAATTTATGATGTTGTTTGAAGGGTTAGTTTTGTAATGGTATAGTGGATGAAGCAAATAGTAGATAAAGTGAAAGGATGTGATAGTGATTTATTCACAAATGAAAAAATATTTTTCACTGAAAAAGCTTTAATTACGTATTTGGACTGCTTATTTCCATAATTTCATGACAACAAAATTGAAGTATATATTGATCATATCATATACTTGCTTCTATGATTTAATGAACTAAATAGTCATTGGAATCAATAGATTAAATTTTACTTGCATCTTTAATTATCAAGTAATAAAAAAAATTATGTTGACCAAGCAACCAAACTTCTTTTTTTTTTTGCATTGTTCCACGTCTATTGGTTTGTGCTTTGCTTGCTTTTAAGCCTTCGTCACTTGTCATTATCTTTTTTTATATGAAAGCACTGCATCATACAAATAAATTTGGTATTAGTAGGTGTATCATGCATGGATCTACAGAGGATGATATCGAATCTATTTGAATAGATACATAATATTCTTATCGAAGTTAGCGATATTTACTAATTTGAACTTGATTGTATTGTATTAGGTGATTTTGACAACATGGATGCGCCTTAGTTGTGTTTGCTTAGCTAAAGGAGCTCACTAGATTAGTTGTTTTCAGGACCAAATTATGAGTATATAGATAATTTAGGAGATGATCAATGCTACTATGCCTTCACATTGTAATAGATATCTATCCAAAGTGTTTTTGGGATTTGATAGTCTATCAACTTATTAAATAATAATTAATTTTTAAATAATAATTTATCGAATATAAAGATAATCCATAACTTTAAAATAAAGTCGTGATTTACTAATTAATATTTAAATAAGCTTAATAAGTTATATCATTGATTGATATAAAAAATATTATTATTAATCATTTTTGTTATAATATTTCTTTGATGTCTTGAAATAATTTATATAAAATAAACTCATAAATTAAAATCATTTTATAATTATAAAAAATTATTTTATTTTAATTATTGTTAAATATGATATAATGATAAAATAAATATTATCTATATTAATAATAATTAATAAATAATAATAAAATTTAAAAAATATGGGAAAAAAAATCTTTCTTACATGGATATCATCTTTAGTATATGTGACAATGATTTATAACATAAAACAAATATTTAGAACAGAAAAATCACCTCTAAGTAGTATATACTATTGTTCTTATCTTGGAATGTGAGCAGAGTTTCATGATTTCTGTGCGGTTATTTATTTCGGAGTTTAGAGGATTTAGATAAATTTGGACGCGCATTTGGTGGTTTTTCGTTTGCCTTTGTAATTTGTTGTCGTATTTGGATATTTTTCTAAAGTTTTTAGCCGATATATATGTCTAAACTTGTAAAATTATATTCAAAATAAAGTCATACTGTCGGCTTCTTTGTGGGATATATTTTCTATCAAATTTATTGGGGACTTTTATTTTAGATCTTCCAATTTTTATTGAGGTAGTTGAATGTGGTATGCTATTTAAAAGTGAATACAAATGTGTATTTTGGGGATTCGACTCTGCGACTAAGTTCATCTTAATTAACATGGAATTTTGTATTCAGTTATCTTTACATTTGTCATTTTTTTCAATTTAACTTATTTTTAACCTCATCCATGTTGTTTACATGCATTCAAGATTTGAACCTGAGACTCTGTTATTAATTTAATGCTGGAGGTCAAAATATCAAAGTGCCATTTTGCCTTTGACATTTTTAGATTGGACTCTCAAACTTTTAAATGCCACATCGAATCTTATAAAAACATGTTGTATGTTGCTTAATGTTAGTATGTAGGTTGACAATGAAGGTTGTGTATTGATTTGGCTCCAAAGCTCATCCCAATTATTGTTGTATTTCACATTCATACTGCCATATAAACCTGCACCTTAATGTACAAACAAGAAAGCTTAAAATAAATGAGTTGGTGACGGAAGCGCAACCATTGTATGCATGTAATAAATAAAAATGTTTTCCCAAAGTTTTTCATATAAATTTTGGAATATTCCCAAATAATGCCCTTGGGAATATTTCAAATTTATATGTAAAAAATTCAGAAAAAAATTACAATTATTAATATCATATGCATTTTTTTTTTTAAATGATTCGCTGAAGCAAAAATGACTAATTGAAAAGTGAAAATATTAGTACCCTACCTTGGCAAGGACTAAAAATGGCAAAAAATATTAATGACCCAACGAACTATCAAACCATAACATGTTTAGCCTTTGTTTAAAAAATTATACAATCTCATCCTCAAAAGAATAACTAGTAGTTGACTCATAGGTCCAAGTAATGCTAGAAGGGATTGTTTAGTAGGATATGGTTTGGTGAGACATCTCGATGGCTAGTGCAAAAGACTAACTTTGAATCACATTTAAAGGTTGAAGATGTAAATCATATAAAACCAATAGACCTCAAGCACTCCACAAAGGCAATAATTTCTAAAGACCTGGTTGTCATGTAATCCTCATGGCCATTACTCAAACCCTTTCCACTCTCATTGGCCGGCAACACGGAGCTCAACGCATCATTGCCAACAACCATATCCTTTTTTGCATCAAAATAGCCAAGTGTATCAAACATTAAAATGGGATATATATTATATTTTAGACATTTTTTGGTTACGAGTGATCTAGGTAATCAAAATAATCAGTTTTGGACTAAGAAGTAATTATACCCAATTAGGTGGTGATTTCAAACATTTTGGCTATGATCAAGGTCAAACCGAAAGGGTAGAGCCTTGAGATATATATTTGTCAAGTGTACAAGACTAGTTTAACATATAAATTCATATTTAAGAATATAAAAAGTACTTATATATCATAAGACATATGCCCACAAAAAATGAAACAATTTAAATCAATGAAAGATTTAAATAAAAATAATACATAGATTTACCACAGGTAGCATGACTAGATTTTTAGATTCAAATGCTTTAAACTAAATATCCACAGTAACAATAACTCTCTTCCATAGTGAATGTCTCATTCACTAATTCTCTATACTCTTATAAAGATAAGAAAGAGGCTAGGGATAGGTTTTAGAGACTAACTTGTAAAACAAGTCTTCTTAAGATAAGACTTTATTATTAATATCATAACTCATTCAAGTCCATAAATAGATTGTCTTTTAACAAAATTTAAAGATTAAGAGAACTTAATCTTAATTAGACAAATTATTGATTAAAATTAAAATATATAAAATAAGCATATATTGAGCATTTCTAATTTTGAACTTAATATATTTATAAATATAATGAAAAGGAAAGTATCAAAGAAGAATAACTTAGAAATCAAACAATGCAAGACTATGATTGTGAGGAGGATAAGTAAGGTCATTGAGAATAAAAATCAAGGCCTCACATTTTCTTGGGACAAGGTCGTGTTATTCATACAAGGCTAACCTATGTTGGTGTCTATAGGGATCACAGATATTTGGTATGTACTTTTATCTCTATGTAAAAATAGGTCTATGTGCCTTCTCCTATGGATCTTGTGTGTGTTATTAGATATTTGTGATTCCCTATAGAAGCCATTGTATGCCATATTCTTCACTTGACACCATAGTTCAAAATACCATGTAGAATAAATAGAATATATAGAAAAAATAGGTTAGTTTTTGAAGTTGTGCTTGACCTCAACACCACCTGTGTTGATAATTTCCTACATAATAATAATCAGTGATTAAGTGATTCAAAAATGACTTGTGACCTTAGAGTTATATGTAGACTTAGCTCAAGGATACTATAGTTGTGTGTATTCATAATTGGGAAGAATATATGTTTTACTTTGAATGTGAAGTTATATATTCTAGTGATTTTAATCATATGAGCCTTTAGTGAATAATGGATAGAAAATATGGTTTTATATGTATCATTTTAGAATCCATTCAAATGGGATTTATGAAACATAAGGGATGACCCATTATGAAAAATATAATTTGATAAAATAGCTATTATTTGGCAAGAGGACACAGCCTATGAAATTAGACACTATCATCAAGTGGGATAATCTTAAAGGATAAGACTTGTTTGAGGTGAGACAACTAAACTGGAAGTGTGGATCAGTCTAATAGTGAGTGTAAGCAAATTAGAATTGTGAATATGGATATTTAGAATTAGAATTTGATTAAAATTTAAGGGTGATTTCCATATAAATGAAAGAAGAGAGATCAAGTTTTGTTGAATTGGACGTGAACTAAGTGTGTGTAAAGAGTGGTCACAAGTACATTATATTAGCAATAAATTTTCATTTATATGTCTACATTTTCTCCCATTTTACTCTAGTAATGTATCAAAGTGAAATTAATAGAGTAAAAAGAAATAAGTTATACTTGAACTTAGCTGTCAATAACAATCATTAATGTAGGCCACACACTAAATTATGCTTCATGAAAACTTATAAATAAATATTTCTAAATAAATTATTAATTAGGATAAAAAATTTGAAAGTAAATAAAATAAAATTATAGATCAAATAACAAGGAATGAATACCCCTGATTGGGTACGTGAACCACTTTGTTTTCTAGTGAAAAACTAGTGACTGTAGAGGTCAAGATCCTTGCATATTTTTATTTCATTGAGATACTTGGATTGGATTATGCATGTCCCAATCCTCATTGGAATAAGATAGTGCTTAAGAAGTTAATGTGTGCTTGAATCCATCATTGCATACCTAAAGTTGTGTAGAATTTTGGAATCTTTATATTAATTCTACTAGATTGTTTTGGTGAAAACACTAGTGCAAAAAGGGTGAATAAACCATTATAGATGGAATAAGAATCTATTTCTGGGGAAAAATTGGCATAGAATTTATGTGAAACTGGTGAAAAATAGCATGATATGATTCTAGTGTATACAACATTAATAATGACATGAATTCCCATTCCTTATTCGATAACTTGTGAAAAACTGAGTGAGGAGGTGCTCATGTGTCAAATACATGACTCTAATCTAATATATGTATATATAAAGAGAGATAGATTCTAAAACTAAATAATATCAAGTGATTTTTGGGGTAAAAAACTGTGTGATGATCTATTGTAAACTTCTATGTATCTAATTATGAATGTAATAAATTCTATAAATTATTATTTACTGACTAATGGAACATAGCACATTATTATGGGCATGGTCAGCATGTGCCTTTGTCCAAATGGAGCATTGATGTCTGAAATTTATTTTTGATTAAAATCTAGGTATGATCTATGGTCAACTAATCAAAAAAAATCTTGTCTTTGTTGTGTACTTTTACAACTTGGTCTCTAAGACAAGACAGTGTGTATGCCCCCTCTTTTGAGGTGTGTTTTAATGCATGTGTAATAACTAAGCTCAAAATAAAAAATTATTCTAACGATGTTATATAAAAGTTTTAAATATTGACTGATAATGATAACATTGGATATCATGGCATCATCATAGATAAACTAATCAATATGGTAACGTAATATGCATGTAGAAAAGCATAAATAGTATCATGTTGAGATATATGTTAGAAATTAAGCACGCATTGAACAATGATCATATATTGATAATTTTTAATTGATATAGATTAACTCAAGGAGGATTCATGATATCTATCAAGGCATATAAAATGGTAAGATGTTTGATGTCCATCATGGTATCAAAAACTAAGCAAACAAGATTCATGGCCATGATGCACACATACAAAGAGTACATGAAAAATTCATAAAAATCACACAAGAAGGCCAATAAGCCACATACAAGGTACATGTTATAATTTCATTCACACACATTTAAGAGTAAAATAAGTCTTAGATCTACAATCAAGGACATGTTCAAATATCCATAATCCAAACAAGATGAATACACATAAGACATGAAGGAAGAAATCAAATATGAAAAGCATTCATGAATAAATGAACTTGATATAAATAATTAACTTATAAAATCATGATATCCATAAACTCAAGTATTAGTAATATATCAATATGAAAGTAAATGAGCAACCAATTGTGCAATGTGATGTACTGAAGTAGGAACAATAGGGCTAGTCATATAATGATAAAGCCTATGTAAAAGGATGCCCCTAGTCAACCTTTTATAATGTTAGCAAGTTCTATAAGTACTATGACTAGTTTGAATCTGAAAAATTAGATCATGTGTTCATTGGGATGAGTGTATATGAATCATACAAGAGCATAGTGTGTTACTGCCTATATTACAATGGTTTTATCTATGTAAATTTTTTTATGTCTAAGACAATTTCACCATATTCAACTTCATTTGGAAATGATAACCTATATGTTTTTCAACCCACTTACAATACACTTGTGAAGCATCTTTGATATAAAATTGGATATAAATAAGTATTGCATATACCAAAGCATAAATCAACGAATGTAAATGAACTAGACATAACATGCATAAGTCTTGGTTTTTAGGATTTTCTAGGATACTTTATTTTTTTGAATTTTTTAAATACATGAAACTAAAAAAGGAGCATACTAACAAATAACTCTTGCAATAACCTCACAATAAATAAGTCATGTATCTAGCATAGGAAGGATGACCTCTTGTGAATGTAAATCAGCATGCCACTATGAATTAATTGATCTCAACTTAGAATCTAAAAACTGATCTGACTATGTAACATAAATTTTTCTATCATTATGATAATTTTTAGTATGTTGTGTCTATTTTTTAGCATGTTGAAATCTAGGAATCTTTAGAATCCATATTGGAGTGTAAGAACAAATTATTTTGGTCTCCTTTATGTAACACTCATGGCATCTTTTAATATCAATCTTGGATGAGCTAAATTAGAGAGTGGGTTTCTAAAATCTATGATTAATTGCTAGTTAATTGTATTTTCATGAATAGGTCTCCCTAGAAATTTAACCACTTATTTATGAATGTTTTGAGTAGGTTGAACCTTTTTAATTTGTTCAACTAAAAAAATTTGTGTAGGAAAAATAGCCTTCGATAATGGTGGGTATTCATATGGAATACATTAACTATAATAACTTCATTAATAAACATGTATTTCAAACATATGTGTATTATATAAGGCCCTGCAAGAAAATACTAAATCCAAGGATGTCCCAATAACATATCAAAGACTCCTACACTTTGTAATACTATAAACTTAGTAGCCACAGGTGTGAAACAAAACTATAGTGCTAATGTAATCTCACCAATAGAGATGTAAACATGACCATTAAATCCCTTGATTATTTTGGTAGTAGGAATTATATCCTTATCTATGTATCAAAAGTTTGAGAGAAGTGTGATAGTGCACATGTCCTCACTTAAATCATGATCAACCATGATGATCTGTATAGGTTGTTGATCAATGTAAGCTTGTATGAATAAAGAATTCAACTCATAATCATCATAAAAAATATCACACTTTTTGAATGTGTTAAGTGGTCTAAGTGACATTGAAACATGATATGTACCAATGATGTCATTCAGAAGATGGTGTGCCTCTATATGAGGATGATAAGAAATGGGTGGAGGGTGTGCATTGTATATGTAATTCACTTTCAATATCTCTATTTTTTCCTAATGTGTATGCTTAGTGTAAGGATCATTGAATATATTCATTGTTTAACTTTAACTTTGTTGTGCCTTTCTAATTTTGGTAGGTGTACTCACATCAATAATATTCTCATCAATCAATTCCTGAATTTTATGTCTTGAAATGATGCACATGTTTGTATTATGCCCTAGTGCTCTACGATAATCAAAAAAAATATTCTAATAAAATCCTTATGTAATAGGTTTATTCACATAAACCTCTTTAATATGAGTGAGTGATATGATATGGCATGCCAATAAATTTTGTAACACTTATCATGGAGTTTCTTTCAGGTTTGTAAATTGTCTCCTTGGTGGAGTTGATAATACAATACATGGAGTAGGATATGAAACTACATTCATTATTGTCTTTTGATCATTTATATTATCAGTTGGCCTTACCTTGTATAGTGGCTTACTTGGATTATTTCATAAGAAGTAGAAACTGGGTTGGGTGCATACTTTAGCTTATTCATTGCCAACTAATTAACCTCTCTTTCCTTAACTATGTGACATAAATCTATTAATGATAAAAAAATTATTAAACATAATGGATTCATTTAGAGGTGGAGAAAATATATGTTTGAATACATCTTGAGATTATTTATATTCCATGGGATTCATCATCTTTGATAACATGGTCATATACCATAAGACATTATGTGAAAGGCTTGTTGGATTCATGCTTAAGTTGATTAATATGAGGAAATGAAATGTTTTCATTGGTATTAATTTAGAAATGTGCAAGGAATAATTCTACCAAATGATTGAATTCATGAACTAATAGATGTGGTAAATTATAAAACCATCTGATTACATATTGTTTTAAACATCAAGGAAATAACTTGGTCAATAAATTATTATTTAATGCATATTATAAACATGTTACATGAAATGCTCTCAAATTTTGCTTAGGGTCACCTTTTCCATCATATAATGTAATCTTAGGTGCCACAAAAAAAATTGGTAAAGGATATGTTCCCATACATTGAGCTAATGAAGTATGTAATGAAGTTTGTGAATCAAGTGCATGATTATGTTTCAACTCACCTTGTTCCAAATGTAACACCTTTGTTTTCATAGATTCAATCTCTTGAATAAAGGTTTATAAATCAAGAGTATAGTTTGTATTAACCAAAGGTAGTTTCACAAATGACTGAGTAGGAATTGGCACATTGATTTGAGGAAACCCTTGGGTTTCCCCCATAGTAGATGTCAGTAGAAGAGTTATATCAAATGGAATAGAGAAAGATAAGGAACTCCTAGTAGTTGAATTTTCCTCATTATGTTTTGGATTTCATCTCTAAAAATTATTATAAACACATCTTTTATTTCTTTATTTTTTGAAAGAAACCATTTTAAATAATTTTATTTGTGTCATCAAATCGATTAATAGATTTTATCATTATGGTGTTATGAACTAAAATATGGAAATTTTGAACTTTAATACCTCTTAATCTAACACGTCTTCTAAGATAGGTAATAATAACTTTTTTAGATTGAATAAAATAGAGATTAAAACTTAGAATATTGTTGTTATCAAAGAATTTACCAAATATGAAAACCCTAATACAGTAATTAGATATAGTATAAATAAGGAAAAAAACCCTAGCAACATTATAGTTAGGGTTTGTAATATTCTATCAATAGACAAGTTCAAAAATAAGTTTTATCAAAATATAGAGATTAAGAAATTTTAATTTTGATTAAAAAAATTGATACATAAAATTAGAATATATAAAATAAGCATAAATTAATAATTTATGATTTGGAACTTACTGTAGCTAGAAATATACTGAAAAGGGAAAGTATCAAAGAAGAACAACCTAATTGGAAATAAAATAATGCAGGATTGTGACTATGACTATGTGATCTTCTAGGAGACTGAGTAAGGTTGTTTTGAATCATTAATAGGGCTTCACATCTTCCTAATATAACATCTCACTATTCAAACAAAGTTATCTTATGTTGTCTTTAGGGAGCACCAGTGTCTAGTATATATTTTTACATCTATGTTAAAATGAGTTTATACACCTTCACCTATAGATCATGTGTGTGTGATTATATCTATGCAATTCACTACAAAAGCCTTCTTATGCCTTCTTCTTCACTTAAAGCCTTGGATTAATATACCATGAATAACAAATGGAATAAATGGGAAATAAAGGTTAGTAATTGAAGTTGTGTTTTAACTCAACACCCCTTCTGTTAAATACTTCCTACATAACAATACTCTAAAGAGGGATCAAACTTCATGTAGTTCTATTATGATACAGTGGTGTGTGTGGAATACTAGTGTAATGCTAAATTTTAGTGTAATCCCACTGTGATTAAGTGTTTCAACAATGAATCATGACCTTGGAGTTGTTTTAAGACTTAGATTAGGGATATTAGGGATATGTGTACTCATAATTGAGAAGAATCAATATTTTCCTCTTGATATGTAGTTATATTAATATTTTGGTGATTTTCAATCATATGAGCCTCTATTGAATAATGGATATAAAATGTGGCTTTATAGTGATCAGTTTATAATGCTTTTGAATGGGACCTATGAAACATGTGGGATAACCTTTTAAATGAATTTTAATTTGAGTAAATAGATGTTATTTTGAGGGAGGATATGATTGGCATAATCAGATATTACTAGCAAGTGAGATAGTCTTCAAGGAGCAGCATCATCTGAGGAGTAGAGATAGCTAAATTGAAAGTGTAGATTAGATTGATATTGAGTTTAGGCTGGTTATAATGGTGAATAAGGATATTCAAAATTAGAATTTGTTTAAAAGGTAAGGTTCATCCCCATAAAATTTTAGGAAGAGAAGTCAAGGACAATGGAATTAGGTGTGAACTAAGTGTGTATAAGGAGTGGTCATGAGTGCATCATTTTAAAAATAAAGGTTAATTTATGTATATACATATTGATATTATTCTCTGATAATAATTTATTAATAATTATTCACCAATTAATCCCATGAATTATATTATAATATCATCTTGAAAATATATAATAGTGTATGCATAATTAAATATACTAACTTCCCCCCTTAAGATGTAATTCAATAAAGGGAAGGATAGAGTAATGAATAAACTATCCCCTTTTAAAAAAACATTCCTTCATTCCTAAAAGGTTACTGAGGTGAACAAATCAGGCTCAAGCAAAGGTTTTGTGAAGATGGTTGCTACTTGATCATTTTTTTAACAAAACTTTCGATCAAATAAATGTTTCATGTATCAATTATTAAATATAATGCATATGGATCTTAATGTGATTTGTGTCTTGGTGCTCCACTGGGTTTAGATAAATGTGTGTTGTGATAAATGTGGATAGTAATTTGATTATTATACCAAAGTGAAGTTATTTTGGTCCATGTAAATCCAAATTTGGAAAGCAAGCATCAAATCAAAATTGACTCACATCCAGCAATGACAACTCCATTATACTCAAATTTTGTAGTAGGTGTTTGAACCTTTTTGGAAATAAGGGTTGATATAAAGGAGAGTGGCCTAATCAACTAAGGAATAAACTACTCTTAAATCAGGTCAAATAAATATATTTATATTCTAATGATATTATTATGAGATATATAGAATCTAATCATATGTCAAATATAAAAAGTACAACGTTCAATATTTTGATAAAATAAATATGGACAAATTGGAATTATATTAAATAATTATTCACCAACAGAACTATGTAATGCATGTGTAAAATTAGATTATTTGAATATTCAAATCCCACTATTAGATTTTAGATATGTACTTTTTATCATCTTAAGAACTTGCATCACCATGTGGATAATACCATCGATGTTATTAACCTGATATCAATGCTTCTATTTGGATAATATTGTAGGATATTTTATATAAATTCCACCTATGTATAATAGATGTCATTGTCACCATGTAGATTATCTATCTACATTGTATGCATAAGTTATGAATATCATTATGTAACTCAAAATCATAGATTCTCTAATTAGGGCATACCACCTTATAAAATAGGGGTTAGTGGGCTCAAGTGAAGTCAACATAACCTCAAATGCCTCTTTATCATTGAGTGTTCCCTATATATCCACATACTCTAAAGAAGGACTCTGTCATGTCCCCTTTTTTAGTGGACATCGTCAGAGTTGATGGTTAGCCTATTATGCGACCCTCATAGGCTGATAGGATGGATAGAGGGTCTTGATGGAGATTGGATTGGCTTCGATTAGAAAAATTTGTCTAGTTGGCTTTCATTCAGGCTCTTTCAAACACATTTGCCTGAGCTCCTATTATTTAGGGACTTTTGACATGTAGTGAAGCACCCTTATTTTGGTATGGTCATGTGCAAAATTACTCCCTGATTCACGAGCTTCAGACGGTTTGAGGATCAGACATGTATTAAGGGAGATATTAATATTTGATTGATTTAATTAAATATAAATTATTTGGTCTAATTTAAGAAACCCTAATTCTAATTTAAGAAACCCTAATTAGGGCAAGAATACTTTTTTGAGGGTATAAGGGTTTCTCATGGGAGAGAGTTGGAATGATTATGAGATTATGATTATTGATTTTGATATTGAAGAATTTTGCTAAGTTTTTGAGAAGAAGGAGCCAAGGGTTTCTAGTATTCCAGTTGCATTGGAGAACGTCCACTCTTCAGTGTGTGCAATTCAGAGGTTGTGAGAGATCAGCCGATCTATTGCCAATTTGAGAGATAACTTCATACAGAAGCTATCACAGAGGTTTACAGGTATTTATTTCATTAGGTTTTGTTTGAGTAATTGTTCAAAATAAAGATCTTCAATATTAGGCTATATTTCTTTAGATCTAGAGTACAGCATATAGGCCACACTATTTTCCATTAGCTTTTGTAAGGGATCCGTACACATCTATGCAAATCTGTACCATTCTGCATCAGGCTGGAAAGCACCATGGGAAGCCCAGAGACCGACATCGACAGTCCAGTGACTGACATCGATTGACTCAAAATCTGACATTGATAGGATATCGACCGACATCAGCTGACCCAAGTGGTCAAAGACCGATGTCAGTAGTTTTCACAGTGTTATACCACCGACAATGCCAGAATAACCGATGACGGTGACTCTATTTTTAACATAGCAACCCAAGACGGACTAGATCCAGGGTTTATTTCCAGTTTGCAAAAAATTCAAGTTTTTAAGATAGTATTTTAATATTCTTTTTATATGTATAACAGAGGACTGCTATTGTAATCATCTGGATGAATAATAAGATCATTGATTTGCCAGTTAAGAGATTATACTATGGTTTATTTATTTATTTGGAAATTATTTTGCAAAAATCGCAATTTGTTCTTATTTCATACAAAAAACACAAAAAAATCAGAATACACACAAAAGCAATTCAAAATATCCAGTTTCAGAATTCAAGGGAAATAGGGGATATTACAATGGTATCAGAGCTTTTGTCTTTCTATAGTCCCTATTGGTTGGGGATATTACAGTGGTATCAGAGCCAAATTCCTGCCATCCTGTTGGGTAGATCAGAGCTAAATTCTGCCATCCTGTTGGGTAGATTGGACATTGAATCGGTTAGTAAATCATGGGTACTTCAAGTACTCAGAAACAATGGGACAAGGATATGGAGAAGCTGAAACATAGTTTGAACCAGTTGGTTGAAAACCAAAGGAGGATGAATGAATTTCTTTCAGACCCTACATTCGAAGACAAATTAACACGGTATATGTCATCTATTTTTAAAGGGTCCACATCATGAAACGAAAAGAAGGAGAAATAAGAGGTTTCCACAAGGGTTGATGGCAGCCCTACACCAGTTGTTAGACATGTTGATTTGGCTCAAAAGGATATGAAGGCAGCCATGGGGAATGAGTTGTCTATATCATCTTTGCAAGAAGTTTCACTCGAGACTTCTACATTGGAGGCCAGCATAGAGCATGCTAATGATATGGATAATAAGGGTATGGATTCTTTGGATGATCATATTGCTACTTCATCTTCACATCATGAACATCAAACTTGGAAGGATATGGAAAGGACCCAAAAGTTATGTGATATGTGGTGACAAAAGGCCAAGGAGGCTAGATTAGTGGCTGCCAATGCAAGACAGCATCTTTGAGACATAAAAGGAAAGGTCAATCTCTCCAACATGGAGAGACAGAAAGGAGTTATAGCAGGGTCTTCTTGTGATGACTTACAGTGAGATCTATAGGAGTCACAATTTCAGTCAGATGAGGATGAGTCTGATGCTTGCATTCAGAGTATGGAGGTGTACTCAGATGTTAGTACACTGAGTGTTGGTGGTCTTGGTGGTGAGTACGTTCTTGCAGTTGTTGCTGAGGAACATGTTGGGGCTGACACACATGTTCAAGATTTGGGAGTACCTGGTCTTGATGTGTTTGGGATACCAGTGGCGTCGAGTCTCCAGATTGATTCTTCTCACACAGATGACAGTGTGGTACGGTTGGTTGTGCCACCCTTATAGAGGGATCAGTTGTGGTGTGCGGGGGAGTATGTTGATGCTTCTACGTATAATTTTTACTGCACTAAATCATTCATGGAGTATTTGCTGAATAGTGCAGGTGTTCATCTAGACTCGCATAAAGTGACAGAAGGTGTTCTCATATGAGGTACTAGTGCTATTAGCAGATTGGGCAGGGAGATTATAGTGATCCTTTCTACTATGCTACCTCAGAGGGACTTTGAGTTGGGGTTTGTTGAGCAGATTGCATAGGGTCTTATCCAGCCTACAGCTACTCAGAGTCAGAGATTGGAGCCATCTATTGATTCCCAGTTCGGTAATATTGAGCCAGTAGCAGAGTTTGAGGGTTCCTATCGGCATTATACGGTGGGGTATGCTCATTATTCTTCTTTTGACTCAGAGATCGAAGATTTGATTTCACACAGGTGTAGATCGGCACCTGTTTCTTACCATCCATTATGGAATGGATTGGCACCATCTTTTGCAGATGCAATTGGCAGTTGCAAGTTACACAAGTTGCAGTACCGGCACACCTAAGACAGTTTATTAGAGATTGGATTTGGTGTCAGTGACTTAGGTACCTATGGTTGTCATATCCACGGTGTAGTTGGGTGTGAGTGTTAGTTAGATAGGGACTTGAGTTTTGACAGAGTTGATGTTTTAGTTGGCTTGAGTTCCATAGAGTGGTTTCTTCTATCGGCATCTACAATTGGTCTTCAGATAATTTTGTCAGTGATGTCAGTTGTTTGGGTGTTGAGTGTAGTTTCTCAGTTGCCAATTTTTGTACTTTTGATGCTGTTGATGCTGATGATTTCTTCACAGGGTTTGATTGGTGACATGAGGGACGTTACACAACCTTTTCCTTGGGATCTAGGTGGATCAAGTGGTTTATTGTTTCGTGATTGCTTGGGGGCAAGCAATTTTAGGGGGGCAAGATTGTCATGTCTCCTTTTTTAGTGGACATCATCAGAGTTGATGGTTAGCCTATTATGTGACCCTCGTAGGCTGATAAGATGGATAGAGGGTCTTGATGGAGCTTGGCTTGGCTTCGATTAGCAAAATTTGTCTAGTTGGCTTTCATTCAGGCTCTTTTGGACATGTTTGCCTAAGCTCCTATTATTTAGGGACTTCTGACATGCAGTGGAGCACCCTTATTTTGGTATGGTCATGTGCAAAATTACTCCCTGATTCACCAGCTTTAGACGGTTCGAGGATCAGACATGTATTAAGGGAGATATTAATATTTGATTGATTTAATTAAATATTAATTATTTGGTCTAATTTAAGAAACCCTAATTCTAATTTAAGAAACCCTAATTAGGGCAAGCATACTTTTTTGAGGGTATAAGGGTTTCTCATGGGAGAGAGTTGGAATGATTATGAGATTATGATTATTGATTTTGATATTGAAGAATTTTACTAAGTTACTGAGAAGAAGGAGCCAAGGGTTTCCAGTATTCCAGTTGCATTGGAGAACGTCCACTCTTCAGTGTGTGCAATTTAGAGGTTGTGAGAGATCAGCCGATCTATTGCCAATTTGAGAGATAACTTCATACAGAAGCTATCACAGAGGTTTACAGGTATTTATTTCATTAGGTTTTGTTTGAGTAATTGTTTAGAATAAAGATCTTATGTGTTAAGCTATATTTATTCAGATCTGGAGTACAGCATACAGGCCGCACTATTTCCATTAGCTTTTGTACGAGATCTATACAGATCTGTACAAATCCATACCATTCTGCATCAAGTCGAAAAGCATCGTGGGAAGCACAGAGACTGACATCGACAGTGCAGTGACTGATATCGATAGGATATCGACCGACATCGGCCGACCCAGGTTGTCAGAGACCGACGTCGGCAGTTTTCACAGTGTTATACCATCGACATCGGTAGAATAATTGATGATGGTGACTATGTTTTTAACACAGCAACTCGAGACGAACCAAATCCAAGGTTTATTTCTAGTTTGCAAAAAATTCAAGTTTTTAAGATAGTTTTTTAATATTCTTTTTATATGTATGACAGAGGACTTCTATTGTAATCATCTGGATGAATAATAAGATCATTGATTTGCCAGTTAAGAGATTATACTGTGGTTTATTTATTTATTTGGAAATTATTTTGCAAAAATTGCAATTTGTTCTTATTTCATACAAAAAACACAAAAAAATCAGAATACACAGAAAAGCAATTCAAGATATCCAGTTTCAAAATTCAAGGGAAATAGGGGATATTACAGTGGTATCAGAGCTTTTGCCTTTCTATAGTCCCTATTGGTTGGGGATATTACAAACTCAAACTGGTTTAGTTTGACTTCTTGTGTGAGCTTGTGCGTGAATAATTGTGTAATATGTTATATGCAAGTGTATGTACTGATCCAGCTTGTAACTTGGTAAATATTTCTCATGAGTTGTTCTTTTGATGTTTCAAACCTGTAATAAGACTAATATTATGACTAATTTGGAAATAGAAAATAATATAGAAGAATAACTTAGTTATACAATTAAGTTTTAGTAGTTTAGTATAAGTTCGAAAGGTGTTTACTAGATGATTAATGAACTGGATTAAACTTGTATTTATACCACCTATTTTAAAATGTTTCTTACAAAAAAGTTAATGAGGTAAAATAATTTGACCCATACATATGAAAATATTTGAAAATTTGATTGTTTGTAAGGTATAGAAACATGTTTTCGAGTAGGGACATTGGCATCAAAGTTAGTATCTAAGTCTAAAATATAAGTGTCTAGGAAGACAATTTAGCATTCTTGAGATTATGTAACTAACAATGAAGGATATATATCAATTTTTAATCATAATTTAGGCTATAGGTGATTTGGGTAATTATGATATCAAGGTTAGACCATAAAATAAGCATTTACGCATAATGAGATGGTGGACGCGAGCCTTTTGGCTACAAGGCAGGTGAAGAAATGAATGGTAGAGCCATGATTGATATTTTTCAATTTTACAAACTAATTTAACATATAAATCCATATTATAGTATCTACATCCACCATACCCCTACTTGTTCCCCTCATGCGCCTTCCACCCAATTTTAATATAGTAATGTATAAGGATGAAATCACTAGGTTAAATGATATAAATGTGTACCATGGTGTATACAACACACCATGATTTGAATTGATCCCTATTTTAATTTAATTCATATATGACCTAAAACCAAGATCATGTTACAGATGTAAATAGTGCATATAATTTAAAACTAGAAAATTAAAAAAAAATTAAAGAAAAAAGAGAAAGGAAGGAGTACACCTATGTGTCAATGTAACCATGTTTCCCATTGATAGTTTAATTTGGTAATGATTTTTCCTATCTAAAGCATTAGAGAGAGGTTAAAAACTAAACCTTGGAGATGTGAAGAGGGTAATTGGAGGGTGATCATGTCCCCAATCCAATATGATGGTGAGTCCTGCCAAGTCCATTGAGAGCACTAAATCCCAATCACGCAACTCAATTATAAACATATTCAATCCAATCTCACTTGTGTCAAATGGTGTAACCATATGAACCCACCATAAATATGAGTAGTTTCAAGTCTATTGAGAGTGTTGAATCTCAATCACACTAATCAAAAAAGCTAATTATTATAGCAGATAAAAGCTCAAATGGTACATCTTGGTAAGGTTGGTACATGAATAGTGCATTTGTAATTTGGTGCATTTTCATGGCATATGCAACTCAAATGTATCTCAAGCTAAATTATCTTTCAAAATTTAACCTCTGATATGTAAACTATATATAATATATGTCATAAATTTGAAAAAGATTGTCCCAAATCTATGACACATGTATAATATTATATCCCAAGTGTATATCTCAATCACATAAATTGTATCAAATTATACCACTTTCTTCAATTATATGTATGTGGAGTCATTTTATTACATTCCCTCACTAATAATAGGGGATAGGGAATGGAAGAGTGTATACATACTTAGGGTCGTTGCATCTATTCTATCTATAGGGTGCCCCATCCTCTTCCCCCCCATTGATGTGATGGTAATGAAAAGTGATAATCACCTTAGCTCAAAAGGATAAGATAACTATGATGTATCTATGTCAACGATGTAGTAAATAACATGTAGTGTTATCATGTTGAATTAGATGTATTAATGAATCTCACGTTATGCATAAATAGAAAGCCCTAATATGTATGATATGAATCATGGCAACATCTATAAGTAACAAACTCAACAAACAATCAAGCACACACACATGAGTACTCAAATGTCACATAAAATGGGGATCTAAGGATACTATAAATAAGGGGCATTTTTTAATTCCACACACTCAAAGGGAGGACATATTCAAATGTACACACCTGAAATAAACAAACAACACTCAAGGCATTGTAGCCAACAAGAAAGAAACATGTTCAAATGTTCCACAATCAAGACAATGAATCAAAGAAGAATTAAATTCAAGTAATCCATATGAAGGGATGAAGTAAGTAAAATATAATAAACTAACATAATCATGTCATACTTTTACCCACATACAAATGTTAGAAAAATTTCATGTAGAATATCATATTAAGTACACCATGTAAGATAGTAGTATGAGTATAGACATGTGTAAATGCTAGTATATAAGTTCAATTTGATAATAGAAAATGATCATAAAACACTAAAACCTATGTCAATTGTGATCAAACAGAAGTAATATGCCCCAAACATAATGTGTCATGAAGAAAGAGAAAAGGTCTAACATCTGCATGTAAATGTTCTATGGATCTAATGTATGTTTGTATCACACTCAAGTACCCATGAAACATATATTTGTATAGAAATGATATGATACCTACTAACATCAAGTAAACAACATATGCAAAATCTAGTAAACATGTGAAATGCTAAATATTTTTATATTTTATATTTATTTGAATGTTTTTATATTTTCTTGAATATTTTCTTTTTATGAATTTTAACAAGCCCAAATTAGTTATCTCAAAAGGCTTCATTATCTAAGCTTTCAAATCATGATTCTGTTTGATGGATTTCCCTATGATGATTAACTCACTGACATAAAATACTAAAATCAAGATTTTCACATCTACTTTCTTGGTGTAGAACATGGCATCGTAAGGACTCCGTATAAAAATAGATTTGATTAATAACGTGTTGATATTTTCATACAAAGATCAAGAATTTATTTCAAACTGTAAAATGACTTTTTCATTTTACACACAAGGATGGAGTTCTCATTTACTAAGGACCTAGGAGGTTGATAAATGCATATTTCTTCCTGTAACTATCCATTCAAGAAGTCACTTTTACTGTCCATCTGATGGATTTATCATCCCTATGTTACAATGAAGAAAAGTATTATCCTAATGGAATTCATCTTTGCAATTGGAGCAAAAGTTTCATGGTAATCAACACCCTTAATTTTTGAAAAAATATTTTCTACAAGTTAAGCTCTATATCAGTCAATGTACCCATTTGATGTATACAGAGTGGAATATACCCACTTGCATCTCACTACTTTTCTTCCTTTCAAAATTACAACCAAGTCCTAAGTAATGTTCTTATTCAAATAAATAATTTCTTATACCATAACTACCTACCATTTGAGATGTTTAAAAGCTTTATGACAAGTCTATAGATCATGTGTCACTACCAATTGTGCCAAATGTTAAACAACATAAATATGTTGCAATCTCATTCTGTTGGGATATTTTGAAACCCCTGCTAATGAACTAGATTTATGGTGAATAATGCAAACCCTTTTTGGAAGAGGTTGTGTTCATTTTATAGGTACATTTTGAATGTTTTCTTGCACTGGTGGAAGTTTTGGTTATCCCCCTATATCTCATCATATGAACTATAGTAACTTTTAGAATGGGATCCATATAAATTATCTTATTATTCATAAGAGACCTCATAATTTGTGTCCACCTCAAAAAAGGTAATACAGGATGAGTAGGATATGTTGGCATGAAATCTTAAGATTATTCATCAAATGACATATCTTGTCATTAAATCACTATAATGGTGCCCAAAACAATAAAATGATATTCCTTCGCATATTCACATTAGCTAATAAATATATAAGGATAACCATTCCTTTCCATTACTTTTTTATTTTCATGTAGAAAATGTGCCCATGCATTACATTCAAAGACTCACAAATTAGCTACATTTGGGTTAACACTAGACCATTTTTCTAACAGATTCATATTTTCACTACGAAGTAGGAGGGAAAATTTGGATTTAGGTTTTAGACTAAATTTTCTCAATGCAATACTATGAAGGAAACTCTTTAAAATGTACCGTGTGATTGACCATTTCCTTTAATGTGTAGTTTTTCTACTCAACCACACCATGTTGCTAAGGGGTGTATGATACATTATCCTAAATTTAAATGCCTATTTTTTCATAGAATCTAATTATCTAATTTCTAATGAGTTATTTTAAATTATTTGTTTTAAGACAATAAATATTACTCTCTAATAATTTTTCAATAAGGGCCTTGCATTTTTGAATTGGTCAAAAACTTTGCATTTAGTTTTTAGAAAGTAGATCCATTTTTATGAGAGAAATCATCAATAATTATAAGCACATATTTCTATTTCTAAAAATAAATATTAATAAAGAACATAAGATCATTTTGAGCCAACTATAATATGTCACTTTCCCTCAATGATTTGCCTTTGGGAAATAGATCCTTGTGTTATTTTCCAAGTGCACAATCTGAACAAATGCCATCTTTGAAAGAAACTTGTGTCAAACCAATAACCATGTGATGATTACTTAAGCCTTATAATGAGAGATAATTTAGATGACCAAAATACTTATGTCAAAGTTTACTCAAGTCATTATCATGTGTAATCATCACTTGTGAAGGTTGAGTGAACACAAAGTTATCAAATTTTTAAAATCATTCTTGATGATCACCTTTACCAATGACTACAATAGTACGTTGGTCTTTGATATTTCAAATGACAATATTGGTAGGTGTAAAGTCAATAATTTTGCATTCACTTGAATGTGTGATCTAATATATGGAGAGGAGATTTGTAGACAAGTTTAGAACATGAAGAAATTTTTTAAATACATCATTCTCCATTTCAACTATCCCTTCACCCTAAAAAACTAGAGGACTAGAGTTTCCCACAAAAACAATAGTTGTTTATCATTGGTTAAGATTTTTTAGACAGTAAACCGTCATGCACCATATGGTGAGAGGCTATTGTATCTAGAATCCATTCAAATATAGTGGTTCCTATTTTTATAGAAAGTATTCCTCCTATCTCGGGAGGGAGAAACTACATTTTCAATCTATGCCTCTAAGTATGTCATTTTACCGAAACATTGATGTTCAGAATGGCCTAGTTTCTTACACCAATTACAAAACATTTCATCAACATTGGCATTTATTTTCCCTTTGCCTTTTCTTGACTTATGGATTATGTTCATTTAGTTCATATAACTTAGTCTTGGGATTTACTTTCCATTTTTTATTGACACAACCCTTGCCTTTTCTATATTCAGGTTGTGACATTGTACTAGTATCATTGATCCTTAGGTCATAAATTCCCAATAAAATTTATTTTATCATGCTCATTTTGAATTTTCTCATCAAACTTGTTAAAATTTGGTGCCACATATACAGATTCCATATAGTCTTGATGTGATAGTAGTTTGAAACAAAAATCGATTAAGGATGAACCAATTTCGACAAAATAGTCATTATGAGTTTTTCATCAGTGTTGGCTTTACCAATCTCAATAAATATAAGCCTTAATCACTTCACTTGAGTGATGAAGTCTTCAATGCAAATACTTTTTTGGACTAACAGCAGTGAACTCATTTTACAGTTGGTATTTCTAGAATAATAGCAAAGACATCATTTTCTAGTTGGCATGCCCTCAACTTGTTGTTCTTTCCAAAACCAACCTCCAAGGGAATCCAAACAGTATATAGTTCCATGACGCCTTGAAAATTAAACATCAATCTAGGATATACTCATTAACCAAGGTTGTTTTTAATTTTTTTAGAATATTTTTGTCATCTGATAAGATCTAAAAGTGTAGTGTCTTCATCCATTGTAATATGGTAGAGGCCCTTGATAAGAAGCACATTAGTAATGTATAATTTCATGTTAAAGTTGCTTAAAATTGAGATAATTAATTTTCTTTTGAACATAGTGTAGCACAAAAAAAATTGCATGTGATTTTTTCAACAAATCAAAAGGTATCTCAAATTTTTATTTTCTACCCAAAACATGGTTTTTGAATTGAAAATGACACAAGAATTATGTACTTTAACTAAATAGGTATTTCGATATTGTAATTAAAAAAGAATTTTATTTTTGAATAGGAATATGGAGATAGTGTGCGACACTTCTAAGTATACTTTAGATCTCTCAAGTATTAATAAGTTGGGTGTGCTTGATCTGTAGCCTCTGTGATATACTAACCATAGGTGTAAATAGTGAACATGGCCTAAGGGAATTGATTATGAAAGTTTCCACCATTCTCATAATTGTATTATATCCCATCTTTGAGGTATGTAGAGACTATCTTCCTAGGGTTAGTTGCTTACCAGTGCATTTTAAAATCAAATGGTCAAGAGACTTATTATTGGTAAAAAGAAAAATCCTATATATTTTTTATATACCATGAGGTATGTGGAAGATAAAATATGTATACAGTGTTTTTATGATGGCTTGAGTATTGAAAATGTACCCTTAACACCATATATTAGGTAAAAACAATAATCATTTTCTCCATAATGATAAGTCATGTGAGTTTTACAACTATGAGAACACAATTATAACTTAGGGGGTTTCTAATGAAAATAAAAAATTCATGTCCAAATAATTTATAATGTCTTAAAAATAGTTGTGATTCATAAATCTTAGCAAAAGATAGAATACTTGAAAACACATAATATAGCTACCTGCGTAAAATCAGCCCAACCTAGAGCTTTTTGGAACAAATTTTGATGTCACTAAAAATACGTTGAATATATACTTGACATTAAAGGAAATTCTTTTTTAGAGACAAATAACTGCGTTCTAGTAAAATTTTAGGTTAAACAGAGCACTTTATTTTTGCACTAATCCCAAGGTGACCAAAAAAAATCATGCAAAGGTTGAATAAACACTTGACACAGAGAGACAATTTTTTTAAAGTCCAAGATCAACTGTCTAGTAAATTTTTAGATCAAATAGAAAACATATTTTTTTTTCAAACTCTTAGTACCCTACTACATTCACCAATCTTTGATCAATCAAGATCCCCTAAGGGTGAAATGAGAGCTTAAGATTGGGTATTTACAATAAGTTATTAAAATATGGGTTTAAAATTTAAAAGAAAATCATATTTATGATAATTAAACCTAAAGTTTTTATAACTATGATCTTATATTAAATTAATGAATGGGGTCCAAAATTGAGTAACTACCATAAGACATACACCCACAATACATACATTAATATAAATCAACATTTTAAATAAAACTAACATATATAATTATCACATGTAGCATGACTACTCTTTATATAAAAAATATCTAATCTAGATTATCAAAATAACAATAACTCTTTTCTACAATGATTGTTTTATCATTAGTTCGATATATTGTTATATAGATAAGAAAAAAGTTATAGATGTAATTTGGAGAATAATTAATTTTTAAAACAAATCTTTTTAAGACAAGACTTTAGTATTAATAGCAAAAATCAATAAGTTAATAATTTGATTAATATTATTTTTTATTAATAATATGTGAATAATTATATACCAATTAGTAAATTATTTATAAATTATATTACATTGAATATTATAAATGCATTTTAAAACTATATAATAATATGTATAAGTAGTTAAATACATTCACATGGAATATACATTTTTAAACTGATTATATTTTATATGAGATAATTAAATTTAAAATTTAAAGGAAATAAATAAATATAAATATAAATATATTATATATAAAGTTTAGAAATGTATTTCTTAACCGTTCATAAAATTGGGAAATAGTGCTTAACAATCATAATTAATGACAGTTGGTAAATGGTGTATGATGTAAATGATGTGTTCCAAACCTAGCAATTTCTAGACTGTTAAAGTTTTGTTCTTGAGAAGTGTCAGACAGGAGAAAATTGTTTTTATAACTATATTGGTTTGATCAAGGCTCCAAAACTTCATTAAGTTTTACGTCTTTTTGCTGAGGTCATTTGCAGTCGAATTCATTCTCTATTATTCTGTTAGTATTGAACAAACCAAGAGAGAGTACGTGGAATTATTTACAACAGTCGAAGTACATGGAAATTGGAAACAAGTAGTGTATATATTCTTTCGATCACCGTTATTCCCCACCAACTCACAGTTAGTATATCACTTTAATGAAGTGTGCCACCACCCAGACAGTTCATTGTGATTTAGATAGGTTACCAAACAGAGAACCTCTCACAAATGTCATTAAAGATGTTCTTTCAATAGCCATGAATGTAATACTTACCCTGTAAGTTGTACAGGAAAATCCTGATCCACAAAAAATATATTCAAAGAATTCTTCTAGAAAATAGATTAATATAGATTTTAAAACAAAATCATGCAGAAGTTTAATATGGCAAGAAAGAAAATTACAAAGTATTCATGACAAAACAAAATAATTAATTAAAGTAAAAAATAATGAAAATTATATTAATTGTTAATTTTTAAATTTATAATTATTTATAACTTATTAAAAGAATTTAGTAATTATATATAATTTAAAATTCAAAAAAGAACTACAGCCTATAATTTTTCAACCTTGAGATAGCATTTACAACCTTTAAAAGAAAAAAAGAGGTGGTGATAATTTCATATTAATGATAGATAAATAAAATTCATAAAAATCAAAAAAAAAAATTACTTCTTAAGAAATAGTTAGAAGATGAAAATCCAAAATAATTAATTGTTTAAAAATTGTTGCACAAATGCTTATAAGTATTTACACATTTAAAAAGAATAGTAGCAATATTTAAATATTAATATTAGTTTTAAAGGTGTAAATTATGTTAGAAAGGATGTAAGTTCTTATTTTCGTAAAATAGGATTTTATATAAATGGTGAAAGATTTTAAAGTGAGATGGTTGTTAATGGTGAGAGGCAATGACAAGTATTTTTAATGATATCAAACATCAAGACGTCTATATCATATACCAAACTTGGAATCAAGGCAGTGAGTGGATTCACATGCCCTATACCTATTACAAAGGGTTTCACAATTTATAACATAGTGACATCTTTGATTAGTAATTTTCTATTGTGAGTGAATACATCATGAGATTGATTTGATTATGATAGGGCTCCACATCCAATGCACCACTCCAATCAATACTACAATGTAACTTACCTAAAATATTAAAGACATTAAATTCTAAAATATATATTTATATAGTAATTATAATATATAAAAAATTGTATCATATATTGATAAGTATAAATATTATTAAAATATATAGATGACTATGATTATATATAATAAAATATAATAGTAAATATGTTTATATTATATATAATTATATTTGATGCTATTATGTTAATATTATATAATATTATTATTAATTTTTAAATATATTATATATAAAATTATAATATATGTAGATATAATAATATATTAATATATAAGAGTCTTTCTAGGTTTAGGTCGAGTAGATGGGACCAACGATTTCAGGACTTTGGGTAGACCCTGAGGTTATAGGAGGTTTGCCATGTGTTTAGAGTTGTCGCTTTAAATTGAAACTACAAGGATAACACCATGTCCTCCTCACCTTACATTTGTCACACACAACCACATATTTTCATTAACTAGGCATGTGTTCAATCTATCAGTATTTTTTGTAAACAACGTGCAAGTTTTGTGTATGATCTGTACCAACGACCATGTGCATGTCAAGGAGAAGCTCCAACTGGGTAAGATTTTCTTCCTTCTATAGCTACATGCGTTTCACTCCAACCCATCAACCCAAGATTTGGGGGCACTAGCTACCAAGCCTATGGCCATTATAAAACAAATAAAAGTGGGTTATGAAAATAAATTTGCAAAAAAAATTCATATTCAATAGCGAAAACCACTTCCTTTGCATTAATCAACATCAATGTCAAGCAATTTTTTTCTTTTTAACTCTCAAAAAAATTGGATTTGTTATTAAACTTTATTATGGGAATGCCTCATATTATATTAAATAAGCAAAATATAATATAGAAGGTTATAGAGTAACATGGTCAAACAAATCATGATCCAAACTCCACGTTGGATAAAGAAATTGGCTCAAAACATTAACAAACAACTGGATAGAACACGACAAAGAAAAACTATAAATATCCAAACAGGGTTTTAAGCATAGGCCACCACCCCAAAAAGTGAATGAGGGTCATCCTTGCAAAGTGCCAACCAAGTAGGGGATTCCACATCGAGGATCTCCAAAGTAGTCCATCCATTTGGGGGGTCATCATGTATAGTGATCGGCCAACCATCAGTGGGTTGAGCAAGAACAAAAACACTTGCTGGAGCATGATGTACAAGACCAACATCACATTTCCCATAATAATTCTATTTACCCCTTGTGGAAGGGTGAGATGATAAGTGGCCCCTATTGTGAGACTGACTTCTACTTTTGCATCTCCTAGGAGCGGCGGATTGTTATTAAACTTTTATTTATGATTTATTTAATTATTTGAGTCAACTAAACTACATCTTATATTTATTTTTTAATTCAATACTTCATTACATTAAATTTATATTTTTTTGACAAAAAAAACTCTATAATTGAAACCGGTCCATCCCTAAATTTATCAATCCTGTAAAGAATTAAACTTTTTTTATTTATTTACTCTGATTTTAAAAACATAGCAAAAATTTTTGGGGTCAAATATAGAAGCATCTTAATTTGGAAAGTTCAAAATTTCCAAACTTGAATATCTATTTTGAATTTAGATTTATTTTCTATAAGGATGTGAGGTGAAATGTAGTGTTTTTGTGATATTAATACTAGGGACACATGGATCTTCGAATGTCATATGGATCTTTCTCAAATATGAGTATATTTACAAGTATCATTTTTATTATTTGGGTTTATTTTTGTTTGTATCACATATGGCCTGTAAAGACTTAACAACTCATACATGGTTGCTTCCTTTAACACATTTGCACTTAACATGTCACTTGTAATCATGATCGCAAAAGTCATCTAGGTAATACATGCAATATATCTTGTACGTGTATCATTCTTTGAGCAATCAAAAAAACTTTAAGAAAATAAGGAGTATCTACAATGGGGGTACATGTGGTGGTTGTGTATTTGTAGAGAAAGCATATTAAAATATTCAAAGATGAATCTTAGCATGTGTGTTGGCAATGAAATAATAATAATAATAATAATAATAATAATAATAATAATAATAATAATAATAATAATAATAATAATAATAATAATAATAATAATAAAAAAAAAAAAGTGATATGAAGTGTCACAATTAATATTATTTTGTAGTTACACTGAGAGGTATTTTATAATCACAATTAGGTGTGGAGGCCGGGAAAAGTGGAGTCATGTGCACTATAATATGTGTATGTGTTGATTTTTAATTTAGATCATAAACTTGACATTTATTTGATAATCACTTAATTTTTTTGAAGTCCATTGAAAAATCATAATATCTTAATTATATAGTGGAGTTTGGAGCCCATTTTTTCAAAAATATTTTTTCAAATTTCATACATTAGTCCAATTAAATTGACTCAAATTATCACCAATCAATGAGAAATTTACAAAGAAAATAATAAAATTATTTATAAATTATGTTATAAAAAAATTCAAAATAAATACTTTAAAATTAATATATTTTTTTCAAATAAATTTATTTAAATTATATATAGTAGTTATTTATTTTTTAATCATATAATAAATATTTTAAGTTGTATTAATATAAGAAAACATTATATTCTCCAGTAGTTAGAAAGTGGATCTTTATTGAAAATGTTTATCAATGAAAATTTTATTAAAAAAATAATAAAATTATTTTTAATTATATTATTAAAAAGTTCAAAATAAATATTTTAAAATGTATATATTTTTTTAAATAAATTTATTTAAAATATTATATGTATAATATAAATAAAATACATTAATATAAAGATAAACATGATAGTTACAAAGTGGATTTTTATTGTCAATGATTATGACTCAAATGCATGTCTATATTTCTTAACATCATGATGGCCATGGAGTCTGGACTAGTCATAAAGTGGATCTTTATTGGCAATACAAAATTAAAAATTAATAAAAATAGTATGAAAATTTTAAATGAAGTATATTGAAAGATATTATGTCAAATCTTAAAATTGTGAGTGAATTTTTGTAGCATTTTTAAATAAGATCTTTATTTTTAGTAATAGTATTAGTGTAAATTTGTGACGTTGTTTGACGAGTTAGTTTTGTAATGGTACAGTGGATGAATAAAATAGTAGATAAAGTGAAAGGAAGTGATAGTGCTTTATTCACAAATGGAGAAGTATTTTTCACTGAAAAATCTTTAATTACATATTTGAAATACTTATTTATATAGTTTCATGACAACTAAATTGGAGTATATATTGACCATATCATATGTTTGCTTCTATGATTTAATGAACTAAATATTCATTGGAATCAATAGATTAAATTGTACTTGCATCTTTAATTATCAAGTAACCAAAAAAAAAATTGTTGATCAAGCGATCAAACTTTTTTTTTTTTGCATTGTTCCACGTCTATTGGTTTGTGCTTTGCTTGCTTTTAGGCCTTCGCCACTTGTCATTATCTTTTTTTATATGAAAGCACTGCATCATACAAATAAATTTGGTATTAGTAGGTGTATCATGTATGGATTTACAAACGATGATATCGAATCTATTTGAATAGATACATAATATTCTTGTCGAAGTTAGTAATATTTACTAATTTGAACTTGATTGTATTGTACTAGGTGATTTTGACAACGTGGATGCACCTTAGTTGTGTCTGCTTAGCTAGAGGAGCTCATTGGGTTAGTTGTTTAAAGGATCAAATTATGAGTATATAGATAATTTAGGAAATGATCAATGCTACTATGCCTTCACATTGGAATAGATATTTATCCAAAGCATTCTTGGGATTTGATAGTCAGTCAACTTATTAAATAATAAATAATGTTTAAAGAATAATTTATCAAATATAAAGATAAGCCAGAATTTTAAGAGAAAATTGTGATTTACTAATTAATACTTAAATAAGCTTAATAAATTATATCATTGATTGATATAAAAAATGTTGTTATTAATCATTTTTGTTATAATATTTTTTTGATGTTTCGAAATAATTTATATATATTCACAAATTAAAATCATTTTATATTTATAAAAATTTATTTTATTTTAATTATTTGTTAAATATGATATAATGATAAAATAAATATTATCTATATTAATAATAGTTAATTAATAAAAATAATAATAAATTTTAAAAAATATGGGAAAAAAACTTTCTTGCATTGATAATATTCATCTTTAGTATATGTGACAATGATTTATAACATAAAACAAATCTTTAGAACGGAAAAATCACCTCTAAGTAGTATATACTATTGTTCTTATCTTGGAATGTGAGAAGAGTTTCACGATTACTAAGTAATTATTCTCAGAATCTGAGCAGAGTTTCACGATTTCTGTGCGGTTATTTATTTCGGAGTTTAGAGGATGTAGATAAATTTGGACCCGCATTTAGTGGTTTTTCGTTTGCCTTTGTAATTTGTTGTCGTATTTGGATAGTTTTCTGAAGCTGCAGTATTTTCATGGTGGTTGAGTTCAACACAAACTATCAGATATTTTGACTTGCAAAGATCGTGGTAGGTGTGGGGATACAGAGCTGGGGTCATTTTGGTTCATTTGTAGTTTCCACGTAGTACAGACTAGATCCACGATTTTTCTAAAAAATTTAGCGGATATATATGTTTAAACTTGTAAAATTATATTCAAAATAAAGACATATCGTTGGCTTCTTTGTGGGATATCTTTTCTGTTAAATTTATCGGGGATTTTTATTTTAGATTTTGCATTTTTTTATTGAGGTAGTTGAATGTAGTATGCTACTTAAAAGTGAATACAACTGTGTATTTTGAGGATTCGAACTTGCGATCAAGTTCATCTTAATTGACGTGGAATTTTGTATTCAGTTATTTTTGTATTTGTTATTTTTTTCAATTTAACTTATTTTTTCCCTCATTCATGTTGTTTGCATGCATTCAAGATTTGACCTCGAAACTCTGTTATTAATTTAATGTTGGAGCTCAACCTATCAAGGTGCCATTTTGCCTTTGGCATTTTTGGACTGGACTCTCAAACCTTTAAATGCGACATGGAATCTTTTAAAAACATGTTGTATGTTGCTTAATGCTAGTCTGTAAGTTGACGATGAAGGTTGTGTATTGATTTGGTTCTAGAGCTTATCCCAATTAACGTTGAATTTCACATTCATACTATCATATAAACCTGCACCTTTATGTACAAACAAGAAAGCTTAAAATAAATGCACTGGTGACGAAAGTGCAACCATTGTATGCATGCGATACATAAAAACGTTTTCCCAAAGTCTTTCATATAAATTTTGGAATATTCTCAAATAAGGCCCCCAGTAATATTTCAAATTTATATGTAAAAATTCAGAAAAAAATTACAATTATTAATATCATATGCATTTTTTTTTAAATGATTCGCTGAAGAAAAAATGATTAATCAAAAAGTGAAAACATTAGTACCCTGCCTTGGCAAGAACTAAAAATGGAAAAAAAATATTAATGACCCAACGAACTATCAAACCATAACATGTTTAACCTTTGTTAAAAAAATTATACAATCTCTTCCTCAAAAGAATAACTAGTAGTTGACCCAAACGTCCAAGTAATGTTGGAAATTGTTTAGTAGGATATGGTTTGGTGAGACATCTCGATGGCTAGTTCAAAAGACTAACTCTGAATCACATTTAAAGGTTGAGGATGTAAATCATATAAAACCAATTGACCTCAAGCACTCCACAAAGGCAACAATTTATAAAGCCCTGGTTGTCATGTAATCCTCATGGCTATTACTCAAACTCTTTCCACTCTCATTGCCCATCAACACAGAGTTCAACGCATCATTGCCCACAACCATATCTTTTTTTGCATCAAAATACCCAAGTGTATCAAACATAAAAATGGGAAATTAGATGAAAGATTTGGGAAGATGTCTTATCTATGTTGACTTAATGGAGAGAATGAGGATGCTCTAAAAAATTTTGTCAACGAGGAGGAAATCATTTCGATGCGACCTATGCCTCACATGGGGAATAGGTTAATTTATTAGGAGGAGAGGAGGTGGTGTTGTCTAATGAAGTAGTGAGGCCTCCTCATCTGCCAATAACATGTTATGTCACCACGTGGTGGCATCTTGGGCCTTTGGGCCTCATAGGCTTTGGGGTTAACTGCTTGCTCCCCCACAGGGCCCAGGTTACTATTCATTAAAATACATGTGGCACCTTTGCATCTGATTTATCTTTAGAACTTAAACCATTATAGTCACTAGGGGTCTCTACAGATGCGAGGCCATCCAAGACACTAAGTACCCACCATAGATTGCAATATGTGTTAGGGTAGGAAACTCAATAGGTGGTGTGTGAGTATCTCAATAGATGTTTATGGTGTGGCATTTTGGAATTAACATATTTTCATGGGGCCATTAGCATTCTCAGTAGAAAGATGTATGGTTCACCTTACTCTTTCCTATAATTCCAATATTTTTTTCTTAATTCTAACCTTGGAAGCTCTGTACCCCTTTATGATGTATGCAAGTCATGTAAATCCAATAGTTTCCTAAAATTTGCACAATCCCAACAAACAAAAATGCAATCTGTCGAGAAAACTAGATGACACATTTCACACGAAGGTTTCAAATTGGAATGTGAATGATTGTTGGCAAAGATCATGATTAAATACAATATGGAAAGACTTATTGGTTAACCACATCACACCATGTTTGATCACCTCAATGGATGGTTGAGAAAAATAATCACAAATGGTTGGAGAGTTTACAACTTGGATCTTAATTGTATGCACCCATGTCCACTTCAATTTTTTATCCAAATTCCAAATTGGAAAAACAAAATTTCTCTTGGTTGTTTCTAATTTTTTCAGTACCACTATAATGAAAATAATTTATCCATTGTAATCACCAAGATAAAACCCAATCACCCATAGTTGGCCTAACCCAAACATGTTGGGTTCTTTAGCCAACTAATACATATGTCCCCTGATTGAAACCAAGGGAGTTGTAATTTTGATATAGTGATTAGGCAAAGAGGCTATCTTTTTACATGAAGAATGCAAGCCATCATAGACTAAAGCATTGATCCCCCATAGATCCAAGTTACCATTGTTTGAAATACATGTGGTGCCTCTGCATCTGATCTATCTTTGGAACTTAAACCATCATAGTCACTAGGGGTATCTGTAGAGGTGAGGTCATCCAAGATACCTAGTGCCCGCCATAGATTAAAATACATGTTAGGGTAGGCAACCCAATAGGTGTTGTGCAAGTAGCTCAACAGATGTTTATGGTGTGGCATTTGGGCATTAATGTATTTTTATGGGACCATTACAATTCTCAATATAAATATTTATGGTTCACTTTCCTTTTTTCTACAGTCTGAATATATATTTTCTAAATTCATTTCTTACATATGTGTGTGTGTGCGTGTGTTTAATTTTAGAGATTTTTTGGGTAAGTGTTTTTGTTTCATTTCTAGAGTGAATTCCCTTTTTATGTGTATGATGTGGGCACCCTCTAATGCTTGATAATTAAACCTACCAACCCTCCCTACCACTTGGGGATGATCTCTAATCGACCACCTTTTGTCTCATCTGGTGATTCCTCTACCATGACATTCACATTGTATCACGAATGATTCTCCCTTATGCACCCATGTGGCATGTATTTTTCAAAAGCTTCAGTACTCACTTCAACCATAACAAAATCAACAAGATAAACTCCATAACCTCAATGTATTACCCCCACATTAGCACCATTGTGAAATGTGTATGATATGGGCTCTCTAGTGTACGATATGACATAAATATGCTAGCATTGGCTCTCATCATCACCGCCCAGATCACTTTTAAATATTTCACCACTTGTAAGTTTTGTATGGCCTTGTTGTAATTTATCTAGGTGTCAATATATTAGTAGCATAGATGAACATAAGTTACAATATACACTTTGAAACCTCATTGTCTTATCTTTGTATTATTGGAATTACAACATTGACTTGAGTCACACATCAAACATGGAGCCTTCACACAATCAAATCAGCATCATTTTGTCCTCATTGATCCTTGACAATAGCAAACATCTAATCAAATAACCTGTCACCTTGGAAGTTCTGTACCCCTCTATGATGGATTCAAGTCATGTAAATCCAATAGTTACCTTGAATCTGGACAAACCCAATAGACACAAATGCAATATATCATGAAATCTAGATGACACATTTTGCACGAAGGTTTGGGATTGGAATTCAAATGATTATTAGCAGAGATCATTCATAAGTACAGTATGGAAACACTCTTTCATCAACCATATCACATCATGTTTGATCACCCCAATGGATGGCTGAGATAAATAATCAAAAATAGTTGGAGCATTTACAACTTGGATCTTGATTGTATGCACCCATTTCCACTTCAATTTTTTATCCCAATTCCAAACCCTAAATTCCAAATTTCTCTTGGTTGCTTCTAATTTTTTCAGTGCCATTGTAATGAAAATGATTTCTCCATTGCAATCACCAAGACAAAACCCATCACCCATAGTTGGGCCAACCCAAACATGTTTGTCTCTTCAACTAGATAATATAAATGTCCCCTTATTGAACCAAGGGAGTTGTAGTTTTGACATAGTGATTGGGCGAATGGGCTATCTCTTTTAACGAAGAATGCAAGCCATCGTAGACTAAAGCATTATATGGAAATTCAGATCCCGATTAGTTTACCCCCACAATTAATTTATATAATCTTATTTGACATCAATGTGAATTGGGTGATGATGGTGACAAGCAATCGAAAAGGCATTTAAGGCGATGGACTTGCAGAACCCTTGGGACATGCACTTGTATAATTTAATGACATGTCACTTATGTCAATACAATCTGTAACTTCCATAAAACAAATATCATTTGAACATGCTTAGCTTTAGGACCTTTACCCAATAAAATATTTGAATGAAACGAGACCCCAAAAATTGAAAAACATTCAAATCATTTAGAAGACCCTAATGGCATACCAAAACTTTGATGTATTTAGTATTTATTATTAATAAAAAGTTCATCTTTATAATTAAATCATTCTAAAATTAATTAGTAAAAAAACACAATTTTGTATTCAAGTAGTAAAATTTGCTCCATGACATCAAAACTATTTAATGCAAATCAAAGGAAATTTTGTTTACGTTTTTAAATACGACAATCGAGCATACTTAATAATCATTTCCATTCCAAAACAATTGGTTGAATTTATAGCAACTAATCGACCATGCTTTCCTTACCTATTTCATATGTTGATATTTGTGAGAGCAGTGAGAGGGCTTTGAAGCCGTGGTGCCACCCAGAGTTTTGATATTATTGTAAACGAATTTTTGATGGTTTTTGTTGAAAGCACGGTGACAAAAATGCAAGCACCCGTCCCATTTAATTTTTTATCATTGTGCATTTACCAATATATGGCCATATTATGGTCTAAAGTTTGAGTCATTTATCTGTATCTTGTCATGGGTTTCCATGGCTCCTGGTTGTGGGCAACGTCACCAGTTAAATCTAAATCTAGAAAAAAAAAAAGGCGCAAATAGTTACGATCATCTTAAAACCGCAAGGGAGGACGAGTATCTGGTCGTGGATAATAAAAAGAGCAAATACTTTCGATTACAATCATGAAAACCGCCCTCCACGCAGACTCTTTTTCACATGCAATAGACACAAAACCCCCAAACGATTTTCGAACAAAACCACCCGTCTTCACCCATGGTTTGGAAAAGCGAATATTCTTTTTTTTTTTTTAATGTGTGATGAATCTAAGGGACTAGATCCCTAATAGAGATGCCTCCAATGTGATTAGTCACTTAATTGAGGATAATAATAAAAGGTATACAAATAGGATATTAACACACGTCCTTTTGTGGTTTATAAAGGGCGTATGCCCTTTGTTAAAAAGGGCATTTACCTTTTATAAAACTTCATTTTAACCTAAACTTTGTGTTTCAGTATTCTGCATTTTATTCTTGGAGCTAAGCAAGTTCACATTTTGGAAGGCAAAGAAAGGGGATACATGATATAGCATCCATGTATTTCAATCATAGTTTCAAGTAAGTTTTATTATTAAATTTTAATTTTAGGGTTTACATTTATATATATTTCTTTCACATAATTTGAATAATATTTTTATTTTTATTAAAAAAAAATCGATAGATTTATTTCCTGATGAAAATGTTAAACAAAATTATGATTAAAATTTTTGACATTTTTACTTCACAAAAGCATAAGTTTAATTATATGAACAACATAATTCAAATCATCAACAATTACAAATTATTATTAATAGTTTGTGTGACTCTTCAAATCATAGTGCACGTAATTCACTTGCCACTAGGTTGGAGGTTGTTTTCAATGAAGTGAGAAATGTCACTTCCTAACTCGATGTAATGTTACATCAAAGAAAGATGTTGAAATACTATTATTATGATAAATTATCATACGAGGACATTAAAAAAAGATAAGAAAAGAATAAGTGTGTGTTTTGTTTCTTAATCTTGGAACCACCATCAACAAGTTGCAAAAAATATTAGTATTCATTGGTGTGTTCATGCGGAGATAAAAAAAACTTTTGGTATAGGTGGTGGATGGTGTTGGATGAGCCCCCCATGCAATAATAATGAGGTTCCATTATATTTTTTGAGAAAACTTTACTATGAGTTTGTTTTATAAAAAATCTAAATTATTTTGACATGAAGGCCTCCTAAGGCAAGGGAGGTGTGTTCTCATTTGATAAACCTATAACCAAGCGGGACCAAAACTGTCAAAATTGAATCCAAAAAAATAGAATGACAATAACACATACTTCTATCCCAAAAATATTGCATTATAGTACATAGATGGACACCTTTGAGGTAGTTACTAATCTCACACAAGTTATGATTGAAAATAGGATGCATTCACTGAGGAGTTATACATAGGCTACATGTTGTGGCACATCTATTAGTGTCTTTCCTATTGTTGGTGCTTGTGTCCCTCCTACTAGTAGTGGCATGGGTAGCAATCATCATATAGTTAATGTATATCATTCCACATCATGTGGGAGGAATTGTACTGGACCTCCTATTCAGGTTAGACATACACGGGTTACATTTACAAATTTAGTAGGCACATTTATGGATACTAGATGTACATTTGTACAACATAATAGTACACAATAGTATATGTCATTTGTAGTTTCTTCAACATCTCTTCAAAATAGTAAAGAATAATATATTTCATCTATAGGTTCTTTAACAACTCAAGACACTAGTATTTCAAAGTATATGCCATATGTAGTGTCTTCAGGACCTTGAGACACTAACATTCCATAGTATATGTCATTTTTAGTTTCTTCAACACCTCAAGACACTAGCATGCTAGAGTATATGATGCAGAGGTTGAATCAACAATCACTCTCTTGATCCTTGTTTCTAAGCAAGCTTTTGACAAAGGTTCTTAAGTTATCTTTACTTCAAAGATTCACTATCTTGTTTGAATTATATTTAGGTCTTATTCATACTCTTGAGAGTCCTATCACTCTCTCTATCTAACTCACAAGTCACTCCAAGCTTCAACTTACATCAAAGACCACTTCTTACCTTTCACTAAAAAGGCCTTGTAGTCTTTTTTTTAGAATTTATGATAGTACAGACATGTACAGATCCTTATTGAGAAACCAATGACTAATCTTAGTACCCTCTATCCTTCTTGAACTATTTATGAATTTTCAACCTCAAACTCAATTTGCATGACACTCTTCTTAACCTCTTTTGCTCTCTATTAGGCCTATTTTGCCTCTTTACACACACAGACCTCTCCCATTGTAATGGTAAGTAAGAAACCAAACATAATAAATCATATGAATATCTCCAAAATATATTTTATGTGTGATTCCACTAGTGGATTATTGATATACACATGTTTCCTTTCTTAAACCCTAGATTAAGGTTAACAAGGGTCTGTAGGACCTGAGAGGAGAAAAACTCAATTAGAATGATTCACAAACACTTTCAAAAGACTGTAAAGGTTACTTGAGGTATATATTTCCATGATATATATCTTAAAATAATATAAACTCTACACTTATGTCTTTTTTCCTCTTTTTCACATTGATCTTGCACTCACTGTATGCTCAAATACATTTTGTAGGGTTTATGGACTCTAATTTAAGGATTTAGATCATCAAAGGGGTTTTAAATATTATTTTTGGATTATTTAATGTCTATGGAATAATTATAAACTTTTCCAACCTTTATATCATCTCCAACACTCCTTTATTTCACCATTTTATCACATTCTTGAATATTCTATGTGCATAGTCAAGGTATGTAATGTTTTGAGAGCAAGTTTGGGTCTAAACTTTCAAACTACTATTTTCAAACTTTGTATAAGATTGGTTAGGATCTATAATATCCTCTTACACCTTTTATAACATTTCACAAGTCCTGGTGACACCTCTGTTACACCATTTCACAATGTTCTATATTGATTGTGTGTGCATGCATTACTCTATAGGCATGTATAGTATTCAAAGCCAAAAGTAACAAGAAAATAAGTGTTATAAACTACTCAAACATATTAAACCAATGTATAAAAAACTCACCAACTTATTCAATCACCAGAGATAACACATTTTTTAATCTTACTTCCTTGAGCATTTTGATCACAGTCAACATACATGGAGATATGCAGGAAAAGATGGGGTTTTGTCATTTTTCACAAACTTGTAAGATTTAATTCATTATTTCCTATGGGAAATAACCCATTATTTCAATACATATCAAAAATGGAATGATAAAACCAAAATTTTCAATTCTTATACCAAGCATAAATAGCTTAATTACTTGCCAACAGTCATTTGTAAGAACATTTGCACCTTCGCACAAGTTTCAAGGTTGATTATTTGTACAAGTGAATCATGACCTATGGTCTGGTCCATGGCATATTTATTAATGTGTATTGATCACTTGACATATTAATCACTTCTTGACAACCCCCTACAACACTTTTTCTAGGGTAAAATATTAAAATTTTCAAACTTGACAAAATGGTGGGAAAATCTAAATTTAAAAATATAGACTATTATAGCACTCCTAAGTAATTTTAAATCATTCCAATGTGCTCATTTCAACCCCTAAAACATGTCTAATCATACTAAACATTCTTATTAACTATAAAACATTGATTATTCTAAAATTTATTAAACAAAACATCAAAATGAGTCATCCAAATAGGATGCTCTTGCATCATACTCCTGGGATGTGAAAAAAACTTTCCATGAAAGTTTATCAACTTTTCTTGATCTCTCCAGCATTCCACTCTTTGATTCTCTCCTTTTATGAAATGGTACACCTCCTAGATCCCAAGGACTATGAATAGCATACAGACCTCTTTGTGTTTTGACCAACTCCACCTTGTTTAATCCTTTGAGGTTGATGTCTTGCATAGTGTTCTCCCACTTGATAATATTCATCACTTAGTCCTTTTCATGCAACTATCCTACCCATGGAACACACAATTCAAAGATAATAAACTCCTGGTTATCTTTTGGGAAACTAGTCTCTTGCTTTGGCATGCTTCTCTTATCCATGTTTGGGTCTGTTACTTGTGGGATTATTTTTGATGGTTCCTTCTTCTCTCCTATAAGTCTCACAACCTATGCAAATTCAAGATCTACTTTTTTATAAACTCTCCACTTGATCTTTGACTTATCCTACCACAACCAACTCTCTCAACATGGCCACTTTCTCAACAAAACCTCCTAAAAAATCCTTATTTTGTATAGGATACAAATTAGAGGATAAATTTGAAAACAACATTTATAAATTCTCATTGGACAAAAACTAACCTTGCTGTTCTGTTTTCAACAACTCCTTATTTTTTGCCTTCAACTGTTGCATTTTTTCTTCTAGTGGCTTGACAACTTGTACTAGCTTGTCTCCTTCTTGGCACTTGATATCAACTAACATGTGTTTGTCCTCCTTGTTGAAACTAACTTCCTTGGGTGGTTATTATTTTAATCTAAACATCATGACACTACTTGGTGTCTCTCTCCATGCATTATCCTTCAATGGTTTCAATGCAAGCTTGAAACCATCCTTCTTAATGGTATAGGTGTTGGCTCTCCCATCATGCAAAGCTCTCCTATCATACCGCCATGGTATCCCAAGAATGATGTGTCAAAAATTAATGGGAATGACATCAGATAATATTATATCCATGTATCCACCTATCTACAAGTCTACATAACTTTGTTCACTCACTAAAATTTGGTGATTGTTTTGGATCCAAGAGACTTTATATGGGCTTGGATGCTTGCTTATTTATAAGCCTAGTTTAGATACCATAAATGAAGATGCTAAGTTAATTTTACTACTATTGTCTACTATAAATTTATAACACTTAACTTTTCTCTTGCACATGGTTTGAAATAATGTCTTTCTTTGTGGTGGTTGTCTCTCCTCTTGGTTGGTCTTCAAGATAACTCTCTTCATCAACAAGTTTTCACCTATTTTAGGATCTCACACATAGTTAGTCAATGCATATACATTCACATCTTCTTGTTACACCACCTAGTTTCTACTCTCACTCCAAGAGCTACCACTTTGAACATCTTTAGGACACTCATAAGACTTATGCCCTACAAAATTATTGTATTTGAAGCATTTGTCTACAAACCAACCATTACCTCTTCCTCTACCATATGATCTTCCACCTCTATTGCTATAACCACCTCTATTTGATGAAATTTAACCCTTTGAATTGTATCTCACTTCTTTGCTTTGACCTTGCCATTGAAATCTATTACTTGGCTTCCATTTTCCTTCTTGTTGGCCTTTACCTCTGTAGCTTATTCCACCTCTACCTGTATTCAATTGACTTTGCCTCCTTAAAAACTTTGCATCTACCCTCAAGGTAGATTGATATGCCTCCTCAATATTCCTAAGTTCCAAAATACTCAACTCATATTACATGACAAACTTCAAACCATTCAGGTACCTAGAAACCTTCTCAGCATCCTCTTTTATGTGTCCTTCTCGAATGGTCAACTTGTAGAACTCCTTCATGTAATATTTCATTATCATATCTTTATACCTCAATTTTTGCATCCTCCTAAACAATTAGTTCTGATAATATCTAGGCATGAAATTACCTTTCATCTTGGACACCATTTTATGCCATGACCTTATCTTGTCTTTGCTTCTTCTTATTTTCTCTTCCTATATACCATCACACCACAATGATGCATGACCCTTCATTCTTGTTACTAAATACTTTACCTTCTTATTTTCCTTCACCTCTTCATAGGCTAAGTATTTATCCATGGCTATGATCCAATCCACTAACCCTTGCACATTAAGACTGCCCTTATACATGGGCACCTCCATCTTGGGCTTTGAAGTCACCCTAAACACTAATCTAATAAACCTTTCTTCAAATATTCCTTTATCTTCTTCCTCTGATGCTTCTTCATAAGGAATCTCATCCTCTCCCTCACTAACATTACCTCTATTTATCTCTCTTCATTGAGCCAACTCCATGGCTTGTAATCTTCCCTGCAAGTTGCTCATTTCAACCACTAAAGCATCCACTTCTTTAAACATCCTTTGGGATGTTGTTGCTACTCCTCATCCTCTACCTACCATGATGTCTTTCTACCTTCCCAATAGCTCCTAGGATCTTATACTAAATGATACAGAGGATGAATCAACAATCACTCTCTTGATCCTTATTTCTAAGCAAGATTTTGACAAAGGTTCTTGAGTTATCTTTAATCCAAATATTCACCATCTTGTTTGAATTATCCTAAGGTCTTATTCATACTCTCTCAATATAACTCAAAATTCACTCCAAGTTTCAACTTACATTAAAGACAACTTCTTACCTTTCACTAGACAGGCCTTATAGCCTTTTTTTTTAGAATTTCTGATAGACAAACATGTATGTATCCTTATTAAGAAACCAATGACTAATATTAGTACCCTTTATCCTTCTTTAACTTTTTATGAATTTTCAACTTCAAACTCATTCTATGTGACAATTTCCTCAACCTCTTTTGCTCTTTGTTAGGCCTAATTAGGCCTATTTTGCCTCTCCACACACACATACGTCTCCCATTATAATGGCATGTACGAAACCAAATCCAAACCTGAAAAATATTTTCAAGAACATGAATATCTACCAAAATAAATAAAAAATTGTGATTCCACCAGTGGATTCTTGATATACATGTGTTTCCTTTCTTAAACCCTAGATTAGGGTTAACAAGGGTTTACAGGACCTAAAAGGATAAAAACTCAATTGGAATGCTTCACAAACACTTTCCAAAGATTGTAAATGTTATTTTAGTTCTATCTTTCCATGACACATCTCTCTAAATCAAATAAACTCTGCACTTATGTCTTTGTTCCTCTTTTTCACATTGATCTTACACTCAATATATGCTCAATTATAGTCTGTAGGGTCTGTGGACTCTGATTTAAGGGTTTCGATCATCAAAGGGGGTTCCAATATTTTATGGGGATTATTTAAGGTATTTTTCATAAGTATAAACCTTTTCAAACCTTTATATTGTCTCCAACACTCTTTTGTTTCACCTTTTGATCACATTCTTGACTATTTTATGTGCACAATCAAGGTATGCAATGTTTTGAGAGCAAGTTTGGGTCTACACTTTCAAAATCGTATTTTAAAACTTTGTATGATCTAAAAATTAGGATATTTAGATGAAATATAATTCAAGAAACAATAATAACACAATTTTAATAATTTTATCTCTAAGAAGAGATGTTTTATTGATCAAATTTGCAGATCCAAACATATGCCTATCTCTGAGAGGAGATGTATGATTTCCTTTTAGAATTATATCTTAATTTATACACATTTTTAAGGTATGAGGAGGATTTGGAAGGTCTCCAATCTTTAGGTAGATTAAGTGGTTTGACTTACATGATTTACAATAATACAGAATTCGAGGAATTACTATTTTTAGAAACTTACTAATTTTAGACTACACCACTAAAATAGAAATCTGGATCACTTCCATTGAGTTTTCAAGGGTAAAAACCCATTTATTATATATTTGTGACATCTCACCATTTTTTCCTCATTCTTATCTTTCCAATGAATCAAACGGGGAGTCAATCAGAGCTATGGTGTAAAAGTTATGGCTCCTAGAAGTTCTGTCATCAATTGGGGTAGAACCGTCATCCAAATTGTTGCATGAATTATTACCCATATCATTCCTCCCTCCTTGAGAATAAATGATCCCCATTGCATCAATATTCCTCATTAGGTGTGGTAGTTGTGTTTTTATTTGATTCCTAATGCATACTTGGAATGGACTGTGCTTTGTGGAGCTATGTTGGGCCTGATTGTTCACCATTTATGTCTGACCATCAATTTATGGATGGAAGGCCATCAACTTCCTTAGCTTGGTATCTATTTTCTTATATTTTTGTGTTATTTGTGTAGTTAGGATTGTAACATTGGCCCTTTTAGATTTATGTGGTTTGACCACCATGAAAACAAATTTCTTGGCACTAATCAGGAAGACAAATATAGAAGGTGGTACCATTGGTACCCTATAGTGTTGTGTTTCAAGAGTGAGGATAATCCTTCGATTTATTGATTCATATATGCCATGTAGATAATACATGAATGGCTAACTAAGGATTACATCACAAATATCTAGATTGACCACATCACACAAGACTTCATCTTGGAAAAGTTTTATTGCATATGAGAGAAGACATTGGTGGGTGACACAAAGGTTTCTCCCTAGACTCAACCATCCAATATTTTTTGGCTTTGGGTGAGGCTTCATGGACAAATTTAGGATTTTCATAATATTAGCAGAGATTAAATTATTTTGACTCTCACTATCAGGAATGAAATGCAAAGGCTTACCTTTCACCCATAACTTAGAGTGAAACAACCTTTCCTTGTCATCTAGCCTCTCTTTCTGGGTCTGTGATGAATCAAAGATGGCATCAGGCTCAGTATCTATAATTTTTTCTTCATCTTCTTTAGCTGTAGGGTGTGTATGAGGTAGAGCAGTATATGTTGAGGATTGTGACTCAAAAATCAAGGACTTGATGGCTTGACATTCTTATTTGGAGTGAGTTCCAGATTTGTGGTAATCACACCATTTCCTAGTCTTCCCTTCCTTTTGCTTCCAATTTTGGCCTTGTGTTTGACCTTCTTTGTCACTTTTCTATTTTGAAGGCTAACTCTTTATATTCATTCTTTCATGCTTCTGTTCAATCTTCACCATGAACTTGTACACCTCACTGAGGGTTTTTAAATTGAAGAGTTCCATTTCCCCCCATATATACCATTACAGTCCACCATGATATTTGAGAGCCTTGTGTTTCTCACTTTCCTAGATGCCTAATCTCATAGATAGAGAATGAAAAATGTCAGTGTAATCTTGAACAAACTATTCCTTACCTTGATGAAGTTGTTGCCACTCTATATACAGATCATCATATGCTCCAATGGGGTAGTGTTCTTCCTTTATAACTTCTATGAAATCATTCTAGGTAGGTTACAACTCAAGGCCAATATCATCTATACTAAATATCTTCTTGTACACTTCCCACCAATTTTTGATAGGCAATGATGCTTACAAAAGAGCAAAAGTGATCTTCTCTTTATCAGTGAATTTATTTATAGAAAAATAGGAAGACAATTGATCCAACCAATTTTATACTACATCAGCATTGATTTTGCCTTTAAATGTAGGGATATAAAAATTCACCTAAACCTTGAAGGGTGTTGGGGAATTGAAAAGATGTGGGGGTGCAGATGAGGAGCCAAAATTTCCCATCAAGATTTATTGGAGAATTTGGATGAATTTTTGTAGCATCTATGCTTGCTACTGTTGGAGGGCTTCATTCACCATTTCCTTGAAAGGATCATATGTCTCAATGTTTTCCACCATTTGAGGTCATTTGGAGCGAATAAGTGGATAGTCTTTTGGATCTTGTATTTTCTACCCAAGCTCCCTATAGTCTGACCTCATCCTCAGGATCATACACTCTTAAGACAAACTGCTCTGATACCACTGATCCAAACTTAGGAGATTTGGATCAAATATAATTCAATAAACAATAATAACACAATTGTAATAATGATATCTCTAAGAAGAGATGTTTTATTTATCAAATTTGTAAATCCAAACATATGCCTATCTTTGAGAAGAGATGTCTAATTTCCTTTTTAGATTACATATTCATTTATACACATTTTGAATGTATGATGAGTATGTGGAAGGTCACCAATATCTAGGGAGATTAAGTGGTTTGACTTCCATGATTTACAACAATACAAAATTTCGGAATTACTATTTTTAGAAACTTACTATTTTTAGACTACACTACTAAAATTGAAATTTAGGGCACCTATATTAGATTTTTATGGTTCAAAACCCACTAATAATATATACATTCCATATCACCATATTCTCCTTTTTCTTATATTTCCAACAATTCAAACGGGGAGTCAATCGGAGCTATAGTGCAAAAGTTATGGCTCCCGGAAGTTCCGTCATCAATTGGGGTAGAACCGTCACCTGAATTATCACCTGAATTGTTTCCAGAATCATTGTATAAGATTGGTTAAGATATAAAATATCCTCTTAAAAAATTTATAACCTTTTACAGGTCTTGGTGACACCTTTGTTATGCCATTTCACAATGTTTTATATTGATTCCCTGTGCATGCATTACTCTACAGGCATTTATAGTATTCAAAGCCAAAAGTAACAAACAAATAAGTGTTATAGACTAATCAAAAATATTCAAACAATGTATAACAAACTCATCAACTCATTAAAGCACCAAAGATAACACATTTTTGAATCTTCCTTCCTTGAGCATTTTGATCATAGTCAACATACATGGAGATATGTAGGAAAAGACAGGGTTTTATCATTTTTTCCAAACTTGTAAGATTTAATTCATTAATTCCTATGGGAATAGAGCCCCTTATTCAAATACATATTAAAAAATTATTTAGAAAACCAAAATTTACAAGTCTTATACCAAGCATAACTACCTTAACTACTTATCAACAGTCATTTGTAAGAACATTTGCACCTTGGCACAAGTTTGAAGGTTGATTA